>JAKWBI020000025.1:0-195905 GCA_022664585.2 Zalerion maritima | reverse complement strand
ACAACTAGACCCCTGGGCCCCCCCGGTTGTCCGGGGGGCCCCCGCCCTGGTTGGGGGGTCCGGGGGGCCGTTTCCCCCCCCCCCCCCCCCCCGTCGCATCGTTGCGGCAAGACGCCGCGCGCACAAGTTTTCGGCAGGAATGCCGCGTCCCTCCCCGCGCGGGTCTTCATCAAGGTGCTCAACTACGGCGCGGGATGGAAGGCCAGCAGAATGGGTACTCGTAACGTAACTGCGGACTGCATGGCCAACGGCGCGGATGGAAGGACTGTATGATCTCTGGTGGACCAACGGAAGAAGGGTGCACAAAACGCGCGAGTCGTGGGGAGCAGAGGGCGAGGAATAAGCTGCCCGAGCCAATCGACGACGAGTCCGAGGAGAGACCTGGCGGTGTCATGTCTCTTTGGAAGCACGAGGTTCACCGGAGCACTGGGCGAAGTAGCGCCACTCGACATCGGCTGATTTTGGACATGAAGCGGCTCGTTGGTTGGCGGTTCCCAAATCACACAGCGAATTTGAACCTAGTTTACCACGGAAAATGGCGATCTCAACAGACTCTCATATCATGGGCTTTTGGGCGTTTCGATTAAGAAAACCCCTAATCGACACTACGGAATCACAGGTTTGCAGGCGAGGAGGTGCGGAATTAATGGGAATGGGAGTCAAGTCCTAAACAATTAGAAATTGCGGGCTAAATCCGGGTGGAGCGCTGGATAGTACCAAAATAATCCTGATTTTGCCGTTAGAAGCGCACTACGGTTTCCTTCCATAGACAATGTACCTGTTGAACCATTAGTAGAAGTCCGTCGCAATCCCATAGCGCAGCGAAATTCACTTACATGGGCCAGTAGGCATGGATCCTGGGGTCCTTCAGTTCCCTCCTCAGATTTACGCAGAAGGTCATGACCTCGTCCTTAGTCCACCCCAAACCCCTCGTGAAGCTGGCCATGGTAAGGCCCTCGGTGCCGCTGGAAACGTTTGCGAGTGTCCAATGGCCGATCTCCTTAAGTTTGGGATCCTTTGGCCACCTATTAATGGGCCAAACAAAATTCTCAACCACAATATCAACGAACCCAGCTTCTTCGAACATCTTCTTGTACTTGGGTGCGCTGTCGATTGGCCTACCAAGGACATTACAGGCATCGACGAACCCTTGAGTCCACCTGTAGACGTAGCTCTCCTTACTCATGGTGCCATCGTCGCACTTGAGCGGGAAGGAAATGTCCTGCATTTCGAGATATCCTCCTGGCTCCAATGCTCTGGTAAGTGTGTTAGCGATAACTTGGTCCACATACTGGCGTGCGTACAGACAAGAGACCTACTTGAACGAATTTTTGATGAAGCCTGGATAGTCAACAAAGCTTCCGGCCATTTGCCTAGCAAATATATAGTCGAACGGTTGGTTCCATGTCCATTCCTTCTCAACGTCGTCGATCTCGAACGTGCAGTTTGGCGGAACACTTTCTCATGTATCTCGGTTACTATGACAATCATGTTTATAATGGATGGATTTACGGGTTGCTCACAAGCCTGGCTGGATGGGGCTCAAATCGACGCCAATGACGGTTGACCCTGGGAAGACATCTGCATACTCCAGAGCCCAAATTCCAGTCCCAGTTCCGACATCAAGCACCATCTTGGCACCTTCTTGGGCCTTTGGAGCGCATGCCAGACGACCTTTCTGGGTCAGGACGTGAAGGTGGTGTTGGAGATCTGGGGTCCAGTCAACATCTATATCCAAAAAACAGACAGCCATTGATAAGGGGGTGGATTACCCAGCCTCTCGTTTTCACTCTCATCGTTGGGGAGAATATACTCTAGTACCATTGTTAGACATCTTTGCGCCCTGATTTGATCCATTAGTGGCAATGCACTCACTTCCAGCACTCAACGCATGATAGGTCCTTCCATTTTCCTCCTGGTAGGCAAGGATGCTCGAGTGCAGCGATGTCAAGGAGTCGCGAAGGGACTAGGGGACAGGTCAGTCGTTTCTTCAGGACTCATATCATGCATCCTCTAGACATGCAACTCATGGACTTCTGGGGAAGCAGTGTCAATGGCGGGGGGCAAACGTACATCACCAAAGGCCGAGTCGGCATCATTGGCGTCATGGTTATCATCCGCGGCCTGTCTCCTTAGTTAGTTCATGCACCAATGCTTGACCAAAAAATGACGTACAATAGGATCGCGGGCGTGTTCCGCCATGATGATGGGATGGTATATGATATACTGTAGGTGGGGAAGAGGTGGGGAGGAGAAAATCGAGAAAGAAAAATTCCACGATAGAAACAACGAGTACGTCGGTGTTGATGTAGGAAACAAGGAAGCAAACAATCCAGAAACACAGCAGGAGGACAACAAAGACTACAAGGAAGGCACAATGCCAAGAGATTCGTCCTCTAATAGAATATTGTCATGAGGGCACATACCGAAACCTTCCTAATGCGATGGCTTTAGGTAGTTAGCAGGTCCTTCCTCACTTGTTCTCCTTTTCGGAAGGAAACTGAATATGGTACTTTCCGCCACGAGGACTACCATAACGCTGCCTAGCGTATCATACCATCCAATTCGAGGAATTATCCGTCCAACTCGGGCTCATTGGTTGGGACGTGCATGTAATCATGCATACCAGAAAAAAACATCGTAGGTAGGGGTGATTAAGATAAGTACCTTTTGGGCTCTTTCTTTTTTAATATGAACAAGCGTTTTAGCAAGAGGCAAGAGGGGACTGTAGATGCGGGGGCGACGTTTTCGGCTCCTTCCCGGGCATATTCCCGCGCGGCGTCAAACGAACCGGGAAACTATGTACCTTAACTTAATGGAGTAATAATATCATCTAACACACCACTTTGGAACGCCCGATGAGGGGTTTTGCTTGCGTGTCTTGTATATTGTTTTGTGAGCGTGAGGATGGGCATCCGTAGATATAATGGGGATGTACATCCCCTACCCATCCACCCACGCGTTTATTTCTTCACCCGTAAGAGCGCAAAGGAAGAACCCGCGACTAGCAGGCGGGAGCTTACACGTAGCGTGTCCAAACCGAGACCGGGACTGCTGCATGATGCAACTGGAAATCCATCCATGGATGATCATTCGCCCCGAGAGCCACGGGCAGCAACGACATACATCCGGTCCGCCTCTAGTCAAGACGGTACGTATTCTGTCATATGCTTCCGTTGACACGTCAGTGGTCTAGAACTTCTTCCACCGTACAGGGCGAGCTAGGAATAGCGACTATCACAGGCTCGAATAGCAAGTAGTTGCATACAGTAACGCCATATGCCCAGTCTCGGATCCGATCTCATGCCCGCCAGCCCCGCCTCTGCACATGCATGTCTGGTACACATCACACACCTGATTGAAGCTCAGCGAATTACAACACTACGTGCTCATTTTTACGACTGCAAGGTGTACATCCACGCATTTAGCTGCATTACGGTCGCGAACACGCTCCAGCATCTATCTGTCTAGACGTGGGCAAAGTGGGATAGGTAACTTTCCATCATGGGCGGGATCATGGACTGATTGTTCGCTATCCAGGTATCATATGCTGTACGGTGGGCGCAAGTCTCACACTGGTTGGCTGTTTCCACCCCCAGAAAACGACCATCGACAGGCAATCCAGCGCCACTCCCCGACAAGCTGACTGGACCCTTTCCTTCCTCCATCCGCAGTCCCCGATTCATAGCAAAATGGTCCAAAGTTGTTGTGACGTGATGGCAGCGATAGCCGATCAACATCGGCGTGTGCATCCGGGCCGGTTCGGAGGTCGGCTCATAGAGCTCTTCATCATGACCCCTCATTATTGGACCACCCCGATTTCCTTTCCTTCTTCCACAATGCGCAGACAACATCGCCGCAAACGCGCGGGTGGGCGCAGTTGAGAGTATCTCAGATGCCGATATGTACTGGTAGCGGTGTGCTTCTGCTGTAGATCCTGTGTTCCTTGATACCTCTTTCCGCATTCCCTTCTCTTCCACCCCGTTTCGCCTCCGTGGCTACACAACATGTTATCCCACTTTCTGACGGGCGGCAGCCACATGAATGAAGGTCCTTGCTCTAGTAGTATCAGGCCAGCTGACGACATGGACATATCCATCCAATTAGACACAATATAGAGACCAGCAATTCTTTTCCGGAGTTCGAGTGTGTGTATGTGTGTGTGTGTGGTGCCCTTCGTTCTCCGGCTAGGGTGGTCAGGTTTTCTGTAATCGCCATACGTTAGATACTGAGATTGATATCGGTGTCCAAACGGAAGGAAGAAAAATATATCTTACCTTATTCAGCTTGGCCAGTATTGGCTCAAATATTAATGCCATAACCCTCATTGATGCTCTGAAGTTTCTCTCTAGCGCTCTGAAGCTCCTTCTCGAGACACCTTTTATCGTTTAGTAAGGGCACATTCTTCTTTATGGCCCCATCGCGTTCCTTCTCGACCTCGGCGATTCTGACCCTTAGCTTGGTGATTTTTCTGTCCTTGGAGTCACCATCTTTGTTCCCCTTCTTTGCCCCCTCGACCTGTGCCCTGGTCCTCTCGGCCTCTGCCTTCGCCTGTTCGATGGCCTGCAGATAGCCTGCCGCGAAATTGGGATTGGGCTCTCCCTCATCCTCCATGCCTTGGCTCTGATCCCCCACTGGAATGCCCACTCTCTCTCGCAGAACTTTGTCCGCCTCCTTATTCAAGGCGAGCTCAAGCTCTGCGCCCTCTGCCCTGTCCGTCAACTCCGTGGCCTGCTTGCGGAGCTCCTCGATCTCCTTGTCGCGAATGATAACCTCGTGCTGGAGGTCATGCCTGACGTTTTCCTTGGGGCCGTGGACGCGAGCCTTGTTCTTTTCCGCCTCCAGAGCCATATTCTTCTCGGACTGGCGCTTCTCCTTCTCGATCTCCCCCGCGAGTTCCCCAGTCTTCATCTCGTACTCGAAGACCGTTTCCTCGTGGTTTTGCCTTTCTTGATTCAGCTCGGCCTGTAACGCCTCGATTTTCTGATCGCGCTGGCCAATTTCCTCCTTCGCCGCATCGACGACTTGCTGCCTCTCCCTTGCCACGACCTCCACATACTGGTGGCGCCAGTCGGTGCTCTGCAGTTGGGCGACGGTGGCCTCGAGGCTCTCGATCTTTTCTCCCTGCTGGGCAACGAAGTCGTGGAGCTCCTTCGACTTGTCATCCATCGCTCGCTCGCGTTGACGAAGGCCCTGCTCTGTCTTCATTAAGGCTTCGGCCTTCTCTTGCGCCTTCTGGTCCTGCTCTTGCACCTGCCTAACCTGGTACTGGGCGGCGTAGAATGCCTGCTGGCAGCTCTGGAGTGTGGCCTGGAGGTGTTGGATGGTGTTCCCCTTCATCTGGATGGTGTTCTCGTGCTCCTTAATGACACGGTCCTTCAGAACGAGTGCATTGCTGGCACTCTCCGCGGCGATGTTCGTGCTAGCAGCAGCAGCAGGCTGGCTAGCGCTCGTCTCCAGGTCGGTGATGGTGGTGGCCTGGATCGCTAGCTGCTCCCGGAGCTGGGTCATGGTATCGTCCTGGTTGGTAAGTTGCTCCTGGAGCTGGGCGTTGGCGCTATCCTTCTCTAGGAGTTGGGCCTCGAGGGCGGACTTGGTGGCTTCGCCGAGGGCAAAAGGCGATGAAACTGGAACGAAAGCAGAGGACTTGAGCTTCTCGAGCTCTTTCTGTACAGCACCAAGTCTGATCTGTGCGACGGCTTCGCTTTTGGAGGCGGTCTTCCAGAGGGTCCAGTTGATCTCAGCCTCTCTCTCAAAGCTCCACGCCTCATTACGCGCAGCATCTCGCTCCGCAGTCCTGTCGTCGCGATCCTTAGCACAGATTTTCAGCTTGCTGTGCTTCTCGTTAATGGCTTCGAGATGTTGCTGCTGGAGGACGCGGATTGCCTCAAGGTAATGCTTATTCATGGCGTCCATCTCTTCATTGTACTGGTCGCACTGGCCGCAAGGTTGCTCTGGGTCCTCGAGGTCAAGTGAGGCGTCAACGCCCTCATATCCAGAGTAAGCGGTCTTGGTGGTGATGGTGCGGG
The DNA here is from genome assembly GCA_022664585.2 of Zalerion maritima. Taxonomy (NCBI): domain Eukaryota; kingdom Fungi; phylum Ascomycota; class Sordariomycetes; order Lulworthiales; family Lulworthiaceae; genus Zalerion; species Zalerion maritima. The sequence goes on along the minus strand of JAKWBI020000025.1, from coordinate 189,876 downwards.
TGTTTGTTTCGTTGGATGAGTTCATCCAGAGACCGATGCCGAAGAACAAGAGAAACATAATCATGACAAAAAGGTCGAAGGACCAGCTCCAGACGTTGGCACGGTCCTCGCCGAACAAGTAGTTGTAGAGGTTATCCATTGTGCCTGATCGATAGCGAGGTAGTGGGGGTGGGTAAGAGAGAAAATAAAATGATGGCCTGAAAGCCGAAGAGTATGGCGACAACAGGAACACTGAAGTGGGGAAATGCTCAAGAGCAAAAGACGAAAGAACAAACCTACTGATGGGCAAGAGGTTGTGGTTGTGGTGTTTGTTGTTGTTGGCATGGGTTGGCAGGTCCAAAGCTGAAGAATCGGGAGTTGGAAATTGCACACTGGGGAGCGAGGGAAGGAGGGAGAATTTTGAGAGACAAAGAGCAGAGAAGGTGTGTAGAAATATGCCTCTGAATTAAGTTGCCGCTGGTGGTATAAAATAAAGTGAAATATAGGATTATAAAGGCAACAAGTGCCTTCCTTCACTGTAATTACTAATTTACCTTAACCTCTTACGGAAAGGTAATACCTGGGATTTGAGATAAGTAAGTTAAGTAAAGTGTTTATAATATAAGCTGGATCCCCTTTTATAAGTAAATAAAATTAAAATTAACCGGAAATTTTAACCTGAAAGACTCAATACCTTAATTATTAGCTATATGTCCCGTCGCGAGGCTGGAGACCATACTATGGCTTTGAAGCTCAGTGTCTAAGAAGATCCGAGATTGGCATGCTTGGGAATTTTCCAAGGAGAATAAACCCCATAGCTTGCTAATAGCGATCACGCTGAAAAGCTTAATCAATTTATATTTATATTATGCCTTGAAGTATATGAATACAGGCCACAAGTAATTTTCAAAACTAGGTTAATACCCTATTAAATAAATATTAAAATAATAAATATACATCGTAGAACGGCATCTTAAGGGTATAAAACTTAACGAAAAACCCAGCACGTTGATATAAATGATATACCGGTACCCAGCATTCGAAATTGCATATTATGGAATATACCAGTACTAAACTCGTAGGGACAAACATCGAATGCGTAGTTCATTTGCTATTGATATTTCCAGCAGTGTTTAGTTTCGGATTTTCAGTAGCAAAAACATCAATCACCTGGGGCTATTTGCATTTCCCACTCTACAAATGGCAAGCAGCAAATATGCTCTTGACTTAGATTAGTTAACAAACTGGTGTGGAGCTGGTGTGCTGCAATCTAGGCTTGAGACAAGATTGACCAAATATCACCTGGTGCAGAAATGGGATTGGCCCAAATTGCCATACTCCAGTGCTGCGATATCTACGCAGTCCTCTGTCTGTAGAGGGTGTACCAAGGTAGGAACCAGACTGGACTTAGTTCTCGGAGTCAGCCACACCCTCAGGATACTTTGCACGTGCAAGCTAGCCCCAACAAGGCGAAGTGCACACAGAATGTTTGCTTTGCTCCTTCAACTTTGCAGACTTGTTGATGAGGCTCGCGCTAACAGCGATTCATTGTGCTTGGGAACTACTAACCACCGAGAAACTGGAGAAAAGTGAGGACAAACAATTGAACCGGCTGGGTGTTGTGTCGGCAGAGAGCCCTCGGGCTGCCAGCCAAGAGCTGGACGCGCTCCCGACATGCAGAAGTTGAAACGCGCTCTCCTTTCTTTTGCCTGGCTGGGCAATGTCTGGTTCCTTTTCCTCATCCGCGCTTGCATCCAATCCCGGGTTCCAACGTGCTTGACGCAGTCAAATGTTGCCCACGGCCACAGCCTGCCAGAGGTTTCTTCTTCTTCTTCTGGCGGCCTTCTCCCGGCGATTGCGCATATCCACTTTTCAATTGGAATAACGAATCGTTGTTTTACGATAGTAGACCCGGTGGTCCATTCGACTGACGTTAACCTTGAGTTTCAACGTCTGTAAGTTCGGCGGGCACACACAAATGACGTACCTGGCGCAGGGACCTGGACGGAATCTCAGCCTGCTCTGAAATCCTTCCACCGCGTGCATCGTCGCTTACAAGGAGAGCCCGGCATTTGCCTAGAGGCGCTAGGGCCGTTCCTGGCCATGACAAGAAGCTAAAAAAGATGTGGACATGACGCCTAGAAAACCGGCGCTTCGAATTGTGGCTTCCCCTCCCGACTTTTTCGACTTCTTGTTCCTTTTCTTTGCCGCTGGCATCGATGTAGGCAGGCAAACTCAGGCTTCTTTCGCAAGAGGTTCGCTCGCGGGCATTGGAAACAAAACCAAGATAGAGCGTATATCATCATGGTAACAGAACATATCTATTAATTGCTGATATCGCACAGAATGCTCCTTTTAGGCAGGAACCTGGACGTGGGTTGTCGCAAGAAGTCTCACGGTACCTTGCATAGGAGTTGATGTGCGGAGGTACAGACCATGCAGCCACATTCCTCCTAGACCACTTATCAGTTCTTTTCCGAAGCCCTAATTGGTTGGGGATCAGACCTTACACAGAAAGCAGCAAATCACGTCGAGGGTGGGCTGAGAACCACCAAGAACCGTCATGGGTGGCAGACAGGGGGGCGCTTGATAGCTGATGGAGATCCGGTCTTGGAAGATGGCCTGCGATCCAGTACCGACCACTGAAAAACGCCTTCAAACGAGAGTATTCTCTTGGCTTGGAGGGCCGGTGCCGTCGTAGCCAAAGATAGAGATTTGGGCTTCGAGCCTTCTTTTCGGCTGTCCCAGCGGAGGGGGATATTCGGATTTCTTTGCTCTCTTTTCTCTCCATTCCCCATCAACCCTGGATCAGCACACGCAAAGTCGAGATCTGCCTCTCGTTCTGCTGGTGGGGAACTGTCTGTCATTCTCTCCGAGTGCTCTGCCTCGGATCCCTTCTTTTCCACTGTCTTTCGTTTATACCACAGTTTTAAAATACATTCGCTCATCACAGGAGCTTACAGTTCCCTCCCAACCGTCCTAGACTCGACGATCCGTGACTCTAGCTTGGGCTTTTGACTATCCAGCAATGCGTCGGCCTTTTATTTCTCTCGCCCTAGGCGCGGTGGGTGCAGTGGCCGATGTTGTTTATGTGACAGATCTTGGGATATTCACCTCTCTCGTAAGTCTACGGATCCTCGTACATATCCAGATCGGGCAACACAGCTAACTCGTGCGTTGTAGGCACCTTGCGCGGCTTCGGCAATTTCATACAACGTCCAGCAACAGACATATTCGAACTGTCCCGAGGCGGTCACAGCGCTACAATCGTGCGTTTGCACAAAGAATAATAACTATGCCTCAATATCAACCGGTATATCGTCCTCCATCAGCTACAGCTGTGGTGGAACAGCCACGGATGACCTCGCAAGCGCATACACCGTCCTGGATGCCTATTGCGACCAGGGTTCGACATACACCTTTGCTACTCCGGCCAATCCCGTGTCGGCGTACGTAACCGACCTGGCAGCTTTCCAAGATCTCGCACCATGTGCCGCAAGCGGATTGTCATATGCTGTTATGTAGGTTATACCCTCAAGACCGTCGACCAGAATTGGAGGACTAACACTGTATGTTAGGGGTATGACATACGATGAATGCCCTGAACAAGCAACCCTCCTCGCGCCATGTGTTTGCTCGCGAAATCAAAACTCCCTGAAGGCGTCGCAGATCATCAACACGTCCGTCAAGTACAGCTGCGACTCGCATTCTGCCGATATCACGTCTGCCCAGGCAGTCTTCGCCGCCTACTGTGAGATGAATGATGGAACAACAGACCTTCCGACAACCTCCAACCCCCCGGGTGACATGACCTACTACATCAGCGCAATCCCCAGCTACAGCTCCCTTGCCCCCTGTGCGCAAAGCGCCGTCAGCTATGCCGTCAGCTATGCGACCTACTCGCACTGTCCCGCTGGACCCCAGGCGCTGGCCAGTTGTGTTTGCATCAAGGAGAGCATGTCGACCAGCATCACTAGCAGCATAAAATCCGACGTCGAGTATTACTGTGACTCGACCGCATCCGAGGATATAAGCTCGGCCTTGGGAGTGTTTGCGTATTACTGCTCGGCTGCCAGGGACGAAGTGGTGGCAGCCGGCATTACCGAGTCTGTTGCCGAACCAAGTGCGACGGGTGACTACGCTGGTTCATACTCCGGAACTGGGGCAAGGGCAACCGGAACTAGTGGTCCTGGTAGCAGTTCGGATAGCGACAGTGAAGAGAACTCGGAAGATAGCTCGGGTGGCGGGTCCAAGATTCCAATGATTGCCGGTGGGATCGGCGCTGCTGTTGCCATCATTGCCATTGGGGGAGTCATCGTTTTCTTTATCATGAAGCGTCGCAAGGCAAGGCGTGACGGACACTTGCCCAGCAGCGATCCCACATTCAACGGCACACCGTTGGTCCAGCAGACCCAGCCTCCCCAACCTCCTCCACCAGGCAACGCTGCTAGTGTGCCAACTGATCCTTATGCTCACAACGGCCAGGCAGAGCTCGCAGGAACGGAGCTCAAGCCCTCGGGTCAATTCGGGTTTGCCGCACCGCTTCCCCCGTCGAGTCCCAGCCCGAGCACGACCAAGATCGGCGCGAACAGGATGGAGAATGTCAGCCCCGTGAGCGCGCACAGCAACATGTATAACGCACCCCCTTCAGCCGTCGAGATGAACGGACAAAGCAACGTGCCTCCAGTTCCTCAGGTTCCCGAGCTGGGAGGTCAGCACAGTCCGCCTCCCCAGCAGCAATTCGGGTACCAGCGACCGCCTCCTAATGGGCTCTACGAAGCACCGAATAGCCAGCAACAGCCGCAGCAGGGGATGTACGGGCAGTTTCCTCAGCCTCCACCGGCGGCTATGATGCAAGGACAGGGACAGTACACGCAGCAGCAGTATGGCCAGCCGCAACAATACGGACAGCCACAGCCTGGGCCGTATGGGCAGTATGCTGCGCAGCAGTATCCAGGACCTTACGGACAACCGGGATATGGGCAGGCGCCTCAACAACCCCCAGTCGAGTTAGGGGGCTATAATTCGCCCCAGCAGTTTGCAGCCGAGTTGAGTGTGGACGGGTCAAGGGCTAGAGGCATGCCTAGGGAAAAGCCATGATGTGTCGTGGATATCTAGTCAATAGAAGGGAAGAAACGGTTCTGATTGCAAGAAAACCTGAAGGATTTGGCGGCCGGCACCGGGAGTTGCATCTGGATAACATTTTGTGTATACTTTTTGGAGCGTCATACACGTGTATCAAAGCTGATATTTTACCGCAAAATAAAGATCCATCTAGAAGAAGAAAAAAAGAAGAAGAAAACATTCGGGTCATGATTAACAGCACGTCCTGAAGTCGGCTGAAAAAAACGAGATACGTTAACCTGAGATCAGTAGATACTTCAGAGCCTATAATATTTAACAGCTATTGAAATATTCCTTTATATAGGACTCTTTGCAAGGGAAGAAAAAAAGCAACCTTGTATTCTGATTAGTGTAGGGATGCGTGACGTTAATAAACAGAATAAAAATTCTCTACTGTGGACCTATGCTCTGAGGTTTATTCTCACCTATTGCTCAACTATGCCTGGCATGGAACGCTTAGGATTACAAGCATGGCTCGTGCATCTTGTTTGCTTCAACAGGCTGAGCTCTCCAGCATCCAAATTCAGCGGGACCCACCAACTTAACTCGGAAAGCCAAACTATGGGATGACTCATAATGGGAAAACCCCGGAGTCTGGAGCCGGGCGCCGAAATCTCCGTAACCTAAAATCTGATTGGCTGGTTGGATGCAGTCACTTGGTGCGGCCTCACTGAGATAGTCTGTGCGCTTAAGCTCTTCAAAGCAGCAGCTGTTGGCTTTTCTTTGTTTGAACTTGACGCTTCCGTCGCACTCTTTTTCTGCACTTTCATCAATTGACGAGAGGTGTGGGAGTTAGGGAGGATCATTTCTGTCATACACTTCATCGTTTCCCCCCTCATAGCACTAGATCCATCACTGCCCACAGTCTGTTTCCATTCCTCGTAGGTAGGCACCCATCCACTACCCTGTCTGTCGCCTTTGCTTTCGAGACCGCGTCGCGCCCGAACCCTAGCACGCCGGAGAAAAAAAAGTACCATCAACAACTGCAACAAAAACCAATATTCCTTGCCCGTGCCCTCCCGCATAGCTGGCCATATAAAACCGGTTTCTTCCTTATCTACTACGCTATTATCGAGTCCTCGTACATTCCATGACCACAGCCTGAAGATCACATTCTCCACAATGGCTGCCGCGGCAGTGGACGTGGGCTACTTGGCTCAGCACCTCAGTGTGCCCGAGTCCAATTTATCGGCCCTCATCGACGCCCCGACCGCCGAACTTGTCACCGCTGTACTTGAGGCTGTCTCACAGAAAGCCCAAGAATTTGACGAGCTGTCGGCGGAGAAGCTGCAAGCTGAAATTGGGCTGGAGACCCAGACACGAGGCTTCGAGAACTACACCCAGGTCCTGAAGACCTCAGCCGAGGAAGCACGAAAGGAAGTTGAGACCTTGAGAAACAAACTCCAGGAGGAAGGTTAGTGTACCCTCTTTCCGAGGCCAACAAAACGGGGCCATCTTCTGACCTTCATTTTCCGAGCAGAGTCCCGACGACAATCACTCGAGAACCAGCTGCAGAACCTCCAGTCCTCTAGCTCAACATCTGTCGCCCAGGTCGAAGAACTTCAGAGCCGTATTGCCCGTCTAGAAGAATCAAAAGCTGAGGCCTTCAGTCTTGTCGACACCAAGAACAAAGCGAACGATTCCCTCGGCGAAGACCTTCAGAAGCTTCACCAAAAGAATGTCGCCCTCACGCAGGAAGTCAACAATCTCCAGAAGACAGCCCAGACAGCCCAGAGCTCTCTGAACTCCGCGAAATTCAAGGAACAGTCCCTTCAACAGGAGGTTGATCTTGCCAGTCGCAACAATGAGTGGTTCGAGCAGGAGCTTAAGACAAAGAGCGACGAGTACCTCAAGTACCGCAAGGAAAAGGGTGCTCGCATTGCCGAACTACAGAGGCTTAACGATGATCTCAACTCCAACATGGTGCTTCTGACTAGCACAAACCAACAACTCCGTTCCCGTCTTGCCGATTCCCAGCAGAAGACCGACGATGCTTTTGCCAAGATCCAGCAACTCAACGAAGCCGCCGCAAATACCCAACAAAATTTTAACCAGGAACGTGAATCTCATGCCCGCCTCGTTGAACTCAAGGAACAGCAGACAGAGACCTACAAGAAGAGAACTCGCGAGCTGGAGCACCGTGTCGAGCAGTTGAAGGATGATGCTGAGGCTGAGATTCTCCAAATCCGCAAGGAGCTTGAGCAAACTAGGCAGGAGCGTGATGAGTGCGAGCAGAAAATCCGTGAAAACGAGGAGGAGCTCAATGATCTCCGCGTTCGTCTCTCTAATCAAGCCCAGCCTGGATCTCGCCCTCAGACTCCCCGAAACGGCTCCTTCGCAAACATTGGGTCACCATTTGGCGGGACACCTGGCTCCATCCGTAGTAAGGGCCTTAGAAGCACATCCGACTATCTTGACGAGATGTACCGCTTGAAGGGTCAACTTGTGACCGAGAAGAAGACAAATGCCGAGCTCCGGAGCCAGGTGGACGATGTCCTTGCCACACTCGAGGCGAAGGGTCCTGAAATTCAGGAATTGCACGATGAGAAGGAACGCCTCGAGGCGGAGAACGAAAAAATGACACATCTGGCCGACGGAGCATTTAAGAACCGTGACGAGGCTAAGAAGGCTGCACGCAAGGCCGAGAGCATGGCAAACACGACTAAGGCTGAGGTCAATATTCTACAGTCGCAACTGAGGGACCTTAGCACGCAACTTCAGATGCTTCTCTTCAACCAGGCCGCCCATGAGAAGGGTCTGAACCAGCTAAGCCTTGAGGAGGCCCAACAGCTCGAGCGACTGTCCAAGGGTGAGGCCGCCGAAGGATCTCTTGACGATCTATCAGATACCCACCAGTTTATCTCTCGGCAGTATGTTGTGTACAAGGAAATTTCTGAGCTCCAGACTCAGAACCAGGAGCTTCTCCGAGTAACACGGGAACTTGCCAACCAGATGGAGAGCGAGGAAGCACTCGAAGCGAAACAACTAGCCGCTCAAGAACACGAGGAACTCCAGAAACTTCGCGACACGAATGAGATCCTCAGGGACGAAGTCAAGTCTCTGCAAGTCAGGAATAACACCTACATACAGGAACGTGACATATTCCGTCGCATGGCACAGCAAAAAGCTTCTGCAGGGGACATTGCGTCTGTTCTGGGAGGCTCTGTGGATGGCAGCCACCAGGGCGGTGTGCTCGCTAGCATCGAGTCTAACCCTGAAGAGCCCGACTATGCCGGTCTCCTCCGTGAACTCCAGGAGAACTTCGATGCCTACCGAACCGAGCAGGCCGTGGACCGCAAGACCCTGAAGGTGCAATCCCAAAAGCTCGTCGAGGAAAAGAATTTACTTCAAACTGAGCTTGCGCGAATCAGCAGCCAACTTACACTTGCCCACGAGCGTTACGAAATGTTGCAGTCCAATTTTACCGCCACGAAGAACGAAAATGTTGAGCTCCAGAGAAGGAGCCAGAACCTTTCCGAATCGGCGGCAAAGCAGGATGCTGCTATTCAGAAGCTTGCAGAAGAACACGTCGAGGACCGTGCCATGCTTGAAACCATGCGCAGCGAGAATGCCAACCTCAAGGCAGAGAAGAATCTCTGGAAGGACATTCAAGACCGACTCAATCAGTCGAACGAAAGCCTGTCGCAAGAGAAGGCCCAGCTCAACGCCTTGCTCACCTCACAGCAAAGGATCCAGAACGAGCGTGACCTCTCTGACTCGGAGGACCGACGACGTCTCCAAAACCAAATCGACAGTTTGAATAACGAACTTGCCGCAACCAAGAAGAAGTTGGCAGAGCAAATGGAGGAGAGCAAGAACCTTCAACTTCGCAAAGAATTTGATGCCCGGACTTTCCAGGCTCGTATCGATGAGCTTAGCAAATCCCTCAGCCAGGGCCGCGAAGAGCACGTTGCAACTAAGACCAGTCGCGATTATCTTCAAGCTCGCGTCAATGAACTCGCGGTTCAACTTAGGAATGCAGAAGATCGTGCGGAACGTCTTGTACCTATCCCATCCTCTCGACCCAGACCGGCCGTTAATGGCGAGCAGTCTTCGTCGGAGGAGTCGGAGGCTCGCATACAAGAGCTTGCCGACGAGGTTGCCGAAGTCAAGCGTGATCTTGACTTGGCAAATGCCCACCTCGAGAATGCCAAAGCCCAGACTGGTCAATACCGAGAACTATTGGAGGCTGCTGAGCAGGATCTGCAGAGTGTCACGGAAACCCAGGATCAATATCGCCAAGAAATGGAGGCTGTCGCTGCGGCCAAGGAGTCGACTATTAAAGAGCTCGAGCAGCGTGTTGAGGACATGTCCACTGAGCTAGCTACTTCTAATCGCGAGCTGTCTTCGCTCCGAGACACACAAGCAGAGGTTGCCCGCCGATACGAGGATGAGAAGGCGATGATGGAGGAAGACATCAAGAGGCTGAAGGGTGCGGAGGAGCGTTACAACGAGATGGTTCGGTGCCATCGACAAGACCTTCGTGCCCAAGCCGAGATTGCGACCAAGGCCCAGCAAGATTACGAAGTTGAATTGGTCAAACATGCGGAGGCTGCAAAGACACTTCAGACTATTCGGGTTGAATACAATAAACTCAAGACCGAGTCTGCATCTCTGAGGGCCGAGGCGGAGTCTGCCAAGCACACTCTTGTCGAGAACGAGAGATCCTGGGAGGAGCGCCGCAAGGCTCTCGAACAGGAGATTTCCGAGCTCAAGACGCGTCGCGACGAAGCAAACAAGACAAGCTCTCTTCTACAACAGGAGTACAACAAGGTTATCGCCCGAATTGATGACCTCCAGCAGAACCGCTCGTCAACCCGGGTTGCGGATGGCAGCTCGGCAGACGAGTCTGCCAGCAACCTTCAGGAAATCAACAGCTACCTGCGCCGCGAGAAGGAAATTCTTGAGGTGCAGTTTGATCTCAAGGTTCAGGAAGCCAAGAGACTCCAGCAACAACTAGACTACACGCAATCCCAACTCGACGAGACACGGCTGAAACTTGACGAAGAACGCCGGACCCAGTCCGACAGTGGACGTAGCTCCATGGCCCACAAGGAGTTGATGGAGAAACTCAACGAGCTCAATCTTTTCCGCGAGAGCAGTGCCACCCTCCGAAACGAGCTTCGACAAGCAGAAGCACAGATCGAGAAAAAGAATGCCCGCATTCAGGAGCTCGAGTCACAAATCCAGCCCTTTGAGGCGCGGGTCGACGAACTCGACGGCCAAAAGTCCTTTATGGAACAGGAGGTCAAACAGCTCCAGGAGGACCGTGATCGTTGGCAGAAGAGGACTGAAGGGATTCTCACCAAATATGGCCGTGCGGACCCAGAGGAGGTTGAACAACTCAAGCAATCGGTGTCGAGCTTGGAAGCCGAACGTGATGCTCTTAAGGAAAAACAGCAGCCACTGCAGGCTAAGGTTGACGAGCTTGAGGCCAACTTGGAGGCTAGCGCGAAGGCCGCGGAGGAGCGCCGTGATACCATGAAGGCCAATATGACCAGACAGTTCAAAGAACGGTCGAATGCCCTCTCGGCCGCCCGTAATGCGGCCAACGCCGAGAAAGAACAGGCCCTCGCTGCTAAAGCTGAGATCGAAACTCAGCTTGGTTCGGCCAATTCGGAGTTGTCGGCAACCAAGGAACAGCTCCGGCTTTCTCAACAGGAGCGATTGAGTCTGGAGCAGCAGTTCAACAACATGAAGCACCAAGTCGAAGTTCTTCAGCAGGACGTGGAGACTGGTAAAACTGCTTCGGCCCCGGGTCCATCGGAATCTGCACCATCTAGCGATGCTGCGCCAGCTACGGAAGTCAGCCCAGACCTGGAAAGGAAGCTGGCCGACGCTACGGCACAGCTTGCCGTCATCACGTCGGCAAGGAACACGGCTGAGCAGGAACTTGAGAGTCTCCGGGCGCAGCTGCAAACGGCTGTTTCGGAGAGGGACGATGCCCTTGCCAAGCTACAGTCCCAAGCGTTGGACACTACCGAAGCGACAATGCAAAATGGTTCTTCCGCAGAAGCTGGTGGCTCATCGCTATCAGATCAGGAACGAGAAGAACTCTTGGCCAAGATTGCGGCAGCCGAGGCCGAGATCGAGGAAGCCACCAAGCATGCCGAGGAGGTCATCAAGACGAGGAGCGAAAAGATGAAGACTGCTCTGAATTCCAAACTTCAAAGCACCCGGGAGCAGGCCGAAAAGGAGAAGGCAGAATTCAAGACCCAGATGGAGAAGGAGCTCCAAGTCAGGCTGGACCAAGAGAAGGTCATTTGGATGGCAGAGAACAAGGCTGGCGAGTCGTCCGCGTCCGCAATGCCGGCTACTCCTGCCAAGCCAGATCCTGCAGCCCCACAAATACCAACAGGATCGACCCCTGATACGGGAGTTTCGAGGCCCTCAGTCGAGGCCCTCAACAAGCTAAGCGATGCTGAAATGCGAGATTTGATCTCTAAGAGTGCAACCGCCAAATCAATCATCCGCATGAACATCAAAAAGGGTATCGATGCCGAGGTTGTCAAGATGAAGGCGGAAAACACCCCCAAAGAAGGAGGAGTCAGCCCAGGCGAGGTTGAGGCCAAGGTTGTCGCCGCCAGGGAGCAGGCCGTGATGATGGAGTCTAAGAAATCGAACCTTCGCATTAACATGGCCGAGAACAAGTTCCGGGCGGCCCAATGCAAAATCAACGTGGTAGAGACAGCTGCCAAGGAGACGCCCCAAAAGCCAGTTGTAGAGGTTTGGGAGGCGGCAAAGACGGCAAAGCCTCACCAGAACAACGCCCAGGGAGCGGGTCCTGCATCAGCGAGTAAGTTAACAAACATCCTTGCCAACATGGTCGTCAGGTTGTGGCAAAACTAACGCTACTGCTCCTCTAGTTTCTACACCCGTAAAAGCAGCTCCGGCACCCGTGCCAGCTACCGAGGAAAAGAAGCCGCAAGAATCAACGACCCCCAAGCCCGCAACTACTAATCCCTTTGCCAAGGGCGCCGAGCCAGCGAAGGAAACCGCAGCCGCCCCATCCCTGGAAAACCCATTCGGAAGTGGCATTCCAGTCCCTGCGACAGCAAACAAGGATGACGATGGTGCATCGGCAACCGGACCCCAAAGATTAAGCTCACTGCCAATGCCGGCTACCAGGGGAGGTGGCAATCAGCGAGGTCGTGGAGTTTACCAGGCGCCTCGTGGCGGTGGTAGGGGGGGTCGTGGAGGCCGCGGCGGTCTCAACCCGAGCGCAGATAATTTCGCGCCTGGCAACAAACGCCCAAGAGGGGACGGCGAAGCAGGTGCCAACAAGCGTCAACGCGGTGGGGCTGCGGCTGGACACTAGGAGGTCCCTTCGCATGGAAATAACCAAGGTGACGGTGAGCAGGGGATGATGCCGATGCGTCACCCGTCCCCTAACCGTGGACATGGTGGCATGGCTAGGAGAGGCCGAGTCGGGTCGATTCCTCGTAGGGCCGGCTAAAGAATGAAAATGGAGGCACGTTCAATTCATTCATGTACTAGAGGCGGACACGACAAAAAGGGGAGAAGACATCCTAATTTTGTTTTTGTTTTTGTTTTTGTTTTGCTATTAGCCCCAGCATTATACCGTTCTTTTTTTGGTGTCAGCAATTTCCTTATGTTCATTTATGGAGTTGCACACGGGGATTAGTGGCTTCCCAAAAGTAGAGATTCACAGGCCTTGCCATGTAAGAAATAGTTTCTTTTATATCTACACAGAAGAAGCCCCCCAGTCGGGCATATGCATTGATCATCATAGCTTTCTCGCGTCCGTTTCTGGTGATTTATTGCCGACGGAATGTCCGTCTTGTTCTTCGAGAACATGTTCCGTAGTGGAGAGGCATTGATGTCTTGCGGCCCGTGGGACTGGTCGGAGATACAATGACGACTCGCAAAACTGTATCCAATTCCATGTTCAATTGATGTCTATAAATAGTTGTTCTGACACCTCCATCATTGCAGCCAAGGGACATTGTTCGATACACCGAGCCAGATGGATCCTGCGACATCTTCCTTTCTTCACCACTCGCAGCATAGCACCGTGAAGATTGATCGTAGGAGCCTCCGTCGTCATTATATGCAGACTGCTCAAGGCTGAGAGAGCGTGAGATCTTGTGCGGACATGCGTGAGGTGCGTAGTCTAGGACTATTTGTTACGTCAAGGACATGGACTACCCAGCGTGTCATGTCACAGTAGAAGCAAGAGACCGTTGCGCGAATGAATATTGTGCGAGTTCGTAACCACCAATAAAAGATGTATAAATAATCCAGGACCTGCCTTTCCCCCAGGGACGAGCTTGGAAGCTCAATCCAACTTTCAACGCCTACCACCAACGCGCAAAACCGCCGGTCCTAGTATACAGAAAGCCTATCAAGGTCAAAAGCAAGACAGCACGCCACCAGAGAGCCATGAACGCCACCGCCGTCCCCACCCCGAGCACTCCAACGAAGGAAATCTCCAGTACAACAAAAAGTCCGATTTCCTCTTCCCCATTCCAATAAGCCGAGGAGACGGGTAATAATAAAACTGTAGCAATGGTAATAGAAATGAATATCAACAGGAGAGGGTCATAAAGGTTCGTCTCCATAAAGTGACTGGGATGCTAGGATGATAGGTGGCGTTATAGTCATTGGCCAGGAAATAATATCCACGTAAGCAAGCCTGCTTTTGATGGGAAAAGCAAGGGCAGCATCCTAGAGAAAAGAAATGTATACACAAAAATGAATACTAAAAGAGAAATGTTGTCGTTCGCCAACATGCGGCCGTCAATGCGCAGGGGGTTCCTGTGGTGATTGATTACTGATATATCGTGAGAACAGACATTTAGGGAAAGAGTCCGCCATCATGGATATCATTCTGTCAAGGGAATATTTTGATCGAATCCAGGGATCGTTGCGCTGTATATACGTGCAAGTATCATGCCTGTGTCGTCGTCGGCCATAGATCGTGATGACGTAAGATCGTACATCCGTGACCCATGCGGTAGAAAGACAAAAAGGAAAATGCACCCTAGGGAATGCAGTTGGTTCAAGTTCTCCGTTCTTCTGTTTTGGACCTTGCAACGCCTGTCACACCAAGCCGCACCGTTTGCTTGTACATTGGGGACGTCTTTAAAATGCATCCTCGTCGGTCCATTCGCTTCCGCTCACGATCCGGTTGCCATTATCGTCGATCATGACCAACTGCTGCTGCATGTTTTGAGGGGGCACACCGCGGACCCGTTTCGTGCTGCCGCCGTGTACGCTCGAATAGTGTCCGCCAGCAGTAGCTGGCCGGGCATGATCTCGACCCATGGCAGCGCGCAGCTTGGCGTAGTACGCATCAGAAGCATCGGGCTCTGGTTCGGAGTTATCGTCGTAGGTTTCCCAGTTTTCGCTCCCTGATATGTTGGTCGAGGTGTTGCTGATTTGGCGGCAAGACCCGCTGCCGGCCATATCGCGACCGATATGACCACCACGTGAAGAGTTGGACTGGAGATCGCTGGCATTGCGGCTCATGGGGCGAGAATATGTGTCCGAGTAGGAATCCTGACTGTGGTAGGCCGAGTCTTGCGAATTGAAATCCTGTTCCTTCGCATTTACATGGACTTTCACGTCGGGGTGACGAGCAAATTGGCTCTGGCTGCGCGAATGCGCATACGCGCCAGCGGCTTGTTGTCTTGACATCGGGCGATCAGGCTGCTGGCGAGACATGGGCCTGTCAACATATACATCCTCAGGCTCGACCTGTCGGACAATTGTGCTCGCGTTCAGACCGACGTTACGATAATTGTTAGCTGGCGCTTCCAGTTCCGGAACACGACCGAGATCCCTCATCTTCGGAGGTGGCGCACGCATGATATGCGGGTGGCGATCACGACTCGAATTGCTCGTCTCGGCAGCGGCTGTGGCTGCGCGCGGTCGAGTAGGGCTATTGCTTCCAGTCTTCATGTTTGAAAGCGGCGCTCGTGTGGGAAGGCGGGTTGGGCTCGCGGCGCCAGACTTGGGGGGCGCAGCATTGCGCTTGAGGGTGCCGCCATTCGTTATGGATCCGGCAACAGGGGTCTTCGCGCCATTTCTATTTGGCACATTCTTGGTTGTGCTTTGAGTGCGATTGTGAGACGCAGACTTGGGTGCGGCCTTCGTCGCGGCTGGAGGCCCAGCAGGGGTTTTTGATCGAGGACCGCCCTTGGACTTGTTTTCACTAGCCTCAATGATGTCAAGGTAGCTCTCGCCGTGGACCAGGAACGGTCGTCCCCATTCATCTTCCCAATTTTCGAGCAGCTTTTTCAACTCGACAGCTATCTTCGGCAGCTCCTTGGCAATGCGCTTGCGCATCTTCTCTTCCCTGAGGAGGCGGGTCGGATCGCGCTTCTCACCCTTCTGACCTCGCATCATCAAGCGAGAAGCATCTTGGCTCGAAGCCGCAAGTTCATCCCGATCATGGACCAGAGTACGGTGTCTGTCAACGAGCGCTAGAGTGGGAGCACGCTGCTCCTTCAGAGCTTCCAAGCGAGAAATTTCCCGTTCATGAGCCTCCAACAGGGCGTCGCTGTACACATCGCTGAATGCAGGGGTGAACTCGAGCATCTCGTCCTCAGAGAAGTACAGAGTATCCCAAAGCTCTTGGAGCTTGCATCTGGCGTCTTCAACAAAGAGGTGGAGATTCTGGTGCTTGAGGTCGTTGAGACGAGCGAGTTCATCCTCGAATTCGTTGATCTGGCGAATACCACAGCCGCGGTTGGCATTGAGGAAGGCCTTAGTCTCCGACTCGTCGATTCCAAGCTTCGCCCACAGAGTATCAACGGCCGAGCGGAGGCTCTGAAGCCTCTTTTCGCGATTCTTCTTCTCATCTGACAGCCTGTCCCTCTTGGACCTGAGTCTGGCAAGATCCGCTTCGTGGAGTCCCAGTTGCTCGGGGGAGTCACGGTAGTACTTGACAATCCCGGCATCCGTCTGAGCCTGTGGGGTTCCGAGCTCTGCCCAAAGAGAGATGATCTGCTCCGACATGGCCTTGATCATCCCGACACGGCGCACGTATTCTTCGTAAACGCGGGTGAACTCGGCATCGAGCTTATCGACATAGGTGGGAGAGAGGTCGAAGTTGGGCGGAACGGCCTGGTTGGCTCCGCTTGGAGGAAGAGGGATCTTGACGAATGTGGGTTCAAGGTGGGAGGAGTACGACTCCAACGCTTCAACAAGTTCTGCGACACATTGTGTTGGTGGTGGAAGTCACACGGCGGAAATCCGAGGAAGGAGCAGGGGAGATAGATGACTTACTCTTTACTTGTTCATATCGTTCTCGGTGCAGGCGGGAAATATGACCCTGCTTTTCCTTCAGGACTTGCAGACACCTCGTGAGGGGGAAGGTGACTTGGAGATCATCATCTTCTGTCGACTCGCGGTAGTTTCGCCTAGCCTTTCTGTCGTCTAATGATTCCTCCATTTGGCGGATCGTTGTGACCATTTTTTCGGCCTTGTCTATCATCTCGTTCTTTTCGGTCGTCACCTTTCGCAGCTGGCCGTTGAGAGTCTCGGACAGCGCCGCAAACACCTCTGCTTCTCGCGTCTCACGGTCATGGCTGGGCACACCTATCTCATCGAATAGGCCGTGAAGTTGGCCGATGATGGTGTTGACCTGCTGGGACAGGTAACTAGTGTCCATCATTGGAAGCTGTGCGGCAGCTTGGTGGATGGCAAAGTGGAGGAATGGTGTTGTGGACGAGTGTTAGGGTGGGCAAGAGGGTTGGGCAAACGAGTGTCAGAATACCGGGTACAGGTATGTCTTGTTGCTATTTTGTTGACGGCAAAGGAGATTGTTGATATCTGGGTTGGTTGGATATTTTCTAGAAGGTGATGTTCTAACTTGTTGTTTCTTTGGTGAAATTGTTTATCTCAGGACCCGAAATGGGGGTTCGGCTTCACGCAGCGCATCTCATGGATGGTCACTGTCGTAGGTGAAATCCCATTCGGTCTCTGAGTAGAATCTGCGAAGTGAGGAGAGGGGAACGATGTAGGTGAGCAGTGGTGTTGAAGGATGGAACTTGGTAATTCCTCTGGAAGGAGATTGAGGTGTCAGAAGGTCGCAGCGCAGTGATGGAGGCCAAGAGCAGACTCAAAATGCAGTTGGCCACCGTTTGATTTGTGTGGACTTTCGAGTTGTTGAGCGGGAAGGTGAGCCTGGCACACGTTGCTACGGCAACCGCTGCCGCACTGGGTGCGCCTTACCGAAGCTTTCCTAACCCGTTTCATGTTTTGGTGGGAAGCTACGGTCTACCCCGCCGCAAGGAGAGGCCGCCCCACTTTTCCTGATGAACTTCACACCTGGATTTCTACATAGTCTTTCGCGTCAAATCCGGATTGGTGGACAAAAATACCATTTTCCAAGGATCAGAAACCGCGATTCCTCTGGCTCTCGTATTTTCGCCAATTCACACTAACGCCACGTGAATGCACAGTGAAAGGCGAGTGAAACTGAGTGAGACTCCATACCCAGTAACAAGAATTAGATATCCTAAGCCGCGACTAAGCCAACTTGTATTGGATGTGAGACTTTTGAGCGCCTCTCTCGTATGTGATGCTCGCCATAGGATTTGATTTGAATCGGTGCAAATGCCTCCATGATTGTAAACAAACGACGACCATGTACACTAACATCCATTCGGCTTCTCAGGTAAGATATCCATAGTGTACCCATTGTCTCAGGGTATTTTTTCGACGCCAACACATCTGGAACAACCGGTGTCTAACAGACAGTTGGCATGCAGGAGTTGCAATTATGTCTGCGCTTAACCCTAACCTACAGTGAGATCAAGAAGCTGGGAGATACGCAGGTCGGCGTAGACGCCAACACGAAGGACGAGAAGCAGCCATCTAGGCCCAACAAGACAGCGGGAAAAGCGGCCAAGGATACCGGGGCGGGATCACAAAATTCAGATACTACAGGTTGTATTCCTAAAATGTTTCATATCAGCATTGATGGAGGAAATAAAAGGGCTTGGCAAATAACATAAATGCATACTCTTTGATCTTTGAACTTTGGATTGTTGCCTTTGCTTCTTTCAGTGATTTCAGTGATGCATTCATATTTGTTCAAGGTACAGCTCGTGGAATATTGCTGGTATGCTTAATTGCTGTTTTCTCAACCCCTGTCAGACCGATTTTGCTTACTGAACATTATTTGGAGGTTTTCTCTAACTATGTACTAAATCCTTATTCCATTTATATATACACTAGGAAGATCCTAAGTATGTAATTGTCCCATCATCGACGATAGTACGCCGAGCCTTTCAACATTCTGTTGGCATCTCCACACCGCTTCAACAAAATGGGAAGCCCCCGTCAGCGTGACCATCATTCTAATTAGCAGTACGCAAGGAGAATAGGTATCTAAAGCGGAAGAAACGAGGGGAATTGTGGCTACTAATTGTCACCCCACCCCCACGGTGGTTTACGCAGATGACCACATTCCTCTCAACCTCTTGCATCAGGGGGATGACCTATGCAGCTTCCCTTGTTTTATTTACGATCTTTAGAGCTATATCTCTTCTTGAGCCGTACTGCTAAATTCTATTTCCACCTCCAACACACATTAAGTGTATCTTCATAACATCGAATAATATCCGGTAGAAGAAACTCCTCTGACCACGATCAAGGACGCTCTTATCAGCCTCAGAAACCTGATCCGAGCAACTCTGCAGGTTCTGGCCGACAATCAAGCACATACGGATTCCAAAGGGGAATCTTACATTTACGAGCCACTACTGGGGATAAGTCACTAACTTCCACCAGACAAAAGTGGAGGGAGAATACAGGTCCGCCCATTAGGTTCTCGTGGGCAGCAAGGGTTGGTTCACAATCGTCCCATGTCTCTCAACAAACTTAAGAGTCTGACTTCCTTGGGTCACATAACATTCAGTCAAGCCAATCAGCAGCCGAATTCTCCTGGTGCAGCCGCTTCACCAATCCTAGGACTAGAGGTTACCAAATTCCTCCAAGACAACCTCCCTCATCATACCAAGGAATTTCTTGCCCCCCAGAGCACGTCTTACAGAGAACAAGAAAGGGAGATAGGAACAAGAGGACTACGACCAAATCTAATTCCAAACCACCAAGAGCTTAACCTTTCTCTTAAGAAGGACTAAAATATTTATGAATACAGCCTCAGTCTTCTGTGGATCAAGGCATATAGAAACTCAATAACGGAAGATATGTCCCCCGCAAGCAGAATGATTGCATTCATCATGTATGAATACCTAGACCATATATCAAGCCATCAGCAGATTAGGGTCGACAGACTAGGGTGTGATTCAGAGCTACTCCGATTCACTCATCCCAGCTACCCGATGAGTGGTATTCCTATACAAGGGAAAAGAAGGAGTTGAGATAACCTCGTTCAAGCAGCCAAAGCTTTGTTCGGCCCCTTTGCGCTACCGCATTAGCCTCAAGCTGAAGAAGATATACTTGCTAAGTGAATTCAGATACCATTGCAAGACAACCAAGCAGATGTCGGGAGAGCGTGTGCAACTTTTTGACTGGGTTGGAAATGAAAACGAGGCATCTAGGCGCTGACACGGATAAAGATATCTGAATTGGGTTGGGAATTGGTCCTACTGCTATTACCCAGAAAACTGAGGTCAAGAAGCAGAACGGCGACTGTGCGACGGTCTATGAGTACTTTAACGAAAGTAAGTGTCATTTCTCTAGAGGAGGTGGCCCTGACCGATATAATTTCTTACACTATTCTTGAAATGAAAATTGTACTAACTCAAGAAACTAGTCCGCGACGGAGAAAGATGTGGATTTCAGGTTGAACAATGTTAATGGGTTATGAGCTTGAGCACTGAGTCTCAGCGTCCGCTGTGCCCAGCATCTGTCCTGATCGTTGTCGGAGATCAACGCGCCACGGTCAGATTTGCCACCTGTGAATCAAAGCTCTAAGCGCGCTGGGCCTTGTTAAAAGCGATCACAGCAGACTACCGAGTTGACAGAGATTCTATCCTATCTACAACCCAGTATATCTCTAAGAAGAAAGCACTCCCGATGGGTGCGTATGTTGGTAATATTTCAGCCTCATATCAAGTGGTAGCTTGGTACAGACTCAAGGAGTGGACGAACGAGGGGATTTCAAGCGCGGACATGGAAAATGGAGAAAAACATGTCTAACTACGTAATACCCGTTAGAATCGACCCTGCCAATCGGTGGTTCGTCACCCGCCTACGGTTGACTGATAAAGGCGTCGATTTCGATCCTCTGGAGAAAGTTTCTACTTTCAGTTTCATCACGCGGTGTGCCAAAGAGGCAGGGGCAATGAGGAATCAATATGGAAAATTTGTTGAACGTATTGTGGCTCCCCAGGATGTTTTTGAATTCAAGACATTCACGTATTCCGGCGTCAAGGAAGCCTTAGAGAAAATCTTCTGTTTCACACCCGAGGAGTAGGAGGAGTACGTCTCTCCAGTACTCGTTGTCTTTATTCTGACTTCTGCCGACTCGGACATATACAGGTGTATCAAGAGTATTGGAGAGCGGGACTACGACATCCAGACTGTCTGGGTTAGTCGCGAATGGTGGGCGACAGATTTCAAATTAGGCCTGAGCAATGCGATCGGCATGAGCACGGTGCTCAAGATCAACTTGAAGATGGGAGGCTATAATCATCCTTTCATCATGAGGCACTGGTGTTTACTGCATAAAGTTGAGTGATGGTGGTGGGCCTTGACGTGATACATTATCTTGGCGGCTCATTTGACGAGAAAGCGAAGATTCACGCGAGCATCATGGGCATGAGAGCAAGCATTGGCAAGGACTTTTCACAACGGCCCGGTGTCTTCAGGCCGCTGGGCCTAGGTAAGGAGATCGTGAAGCAGTCAAACATCATTCAAGGGACACGCAAAGAGCTGCTAGACATGTGGCAGGCAAGCAACAACGGGGTACCCTAAAAACATCGTCTGGTATCAAGGTGGCGTGTCAGAAAGTCAGTACGATCAAGTCATTGAAGTCGGGATACCTACTCCCAAGAAAGCATATTCGGAAACTGTCAACAACAAGAACACTACGACGAAGTTCACGACCTACATAGTGGGCAAGCGTCACCATACGATATTCTTTCGCGATAATGAAAGGAAGAATAATCTTGAGATGAATCCTGCCCTAGAGGCCGTAGTCAATAGCACAGTGACGGAGAGTTTGTCGTTCTAGGGGACTAGGTGCTTGAGGGTACCTAATACTACGAGAATTGCAAGACTAGAAAGAACTGGACTGCACAGAATATCCAGGATAGGTTCTCCAAGGCTATGTGCTTCGCTTATAGCAGGGCTACGGAGACTCTCAACGTACCGGCTCTGGTGTATTATGCGCATCTGTTGTATGCGAGGACGAAGTTGTACTTGAAGGGGAGAAACCCCCAGAGCAGGGCGCAGGCTATGGGTTGTTTGCGAATTAGGGGTACGATATTTTATATTTGATGGATGGTTTCATTCTCTTAGGCTGCTAGCGTCGGAATGTTAGGTTTCTAGGAGGGATAGAAGGTAACTATTGCCCATAGCTTAGAGATCGTTAATAATTATCTAGTTGATTGTGTAGATTGTTGTTCGACAAAAGCTTGAACTGGGTACATGAATGAAACACAAGCTGTGACAAGTAATATAAATTTACTATGAAAAAAATTGAAAGCACAAAGGAAAGATTGACGCTGCAGCTAGCATTCACTCGGCTTCAGGTTCTTGCTAGATAACATCTGACTTGTGACACATTCTTTGCATCAGAATCAAGCGACTCTCAAGCACTGATAATCGAAATCATTCGGTTTTCATTAACTGGATGTACGCAATCAAACCTTATAAATGAGGATCCTCGTGTATTTGTAATGCCTGGAGAGGTTTACTATAAAGGCGTTGATGCTCGTGATGTATTACTAGTATGATGCCTACTGGAAGATATTCACGTGGCTTTGTCACGTGTTAGTCCTAATCGACTTGCTAGTAACAAGTCCACCAGATCCGGTGTAGTATTTAATCCGCTGGTAGAATTCCTAGATATCATACCACCTACAGACATGATACCGGCGTGGTGCCTCCCGGCTGCCCGACACTCGTGCAGAATAAATAGCTCCAGCCAAAACTTAGCGAAGTTAGATATAGAACATCATAGTCGCCTAAAACATTGTCCTTACCACACACTCCAGATCCTGTTATTCCCTTGGTGTAGCCATGGTTATCTTACCAATACAAGCATTCCCGCACTTCTCGTCCCGCATCGCGAGCAGATCAGCCAAGTTAGCCGGAGCAGGACTGGTATCAATCTTATTCGCACGATTGTGGGCCTAGCACAACCCCATACATATATCATACAATTCTTCATCTTGCTCTTTCTTTCAAGGCGGGCAAATCGGGTATTCAGTTCCTAGGGCTGTGAAAATGGTGCCGTGGAGAACGACGTATGGCGCTAGGCGCGCGGTCCCTCTGATGAGTTGAACAACACGAAAGCGATGATGACTGGGAGACTATCGATAATATATTTAGGCCCTAGTTATCTAATTTACATTCTTACGGCTATAAGAATGGCTCTAGCTTGCCTGGCACTCTCTGGAACGTGCCATGCACCTCGAAACTGTCTGACAAACAGGTGTTGCTAGAGCCTAGAAATACAGGCTTGATTGGTATTTTCAGACGCCAATAAATAAGTATCCCTGCTTGTCAGTATGAAGGAAAGTGTGGGGAGAGTATTAACTACTAGGATTAGTAAGAACTAGAACTCTATTGTGACTAGTCCCTATTGCTGACTGTCTTCTCTGGTTTGAGGAAATAAAAGAATAAAGAAAAAATTCTTGGGTGGATCCTAAATGATACTAATCAAGTTCCTGTTTATAATTTATCAGTAATAAGGATTTATGCGTGTGTGCGTTATAGGCTTGTATAAAAATCCGTGGGGCCCCATATGCCCGTGCGTAAAAACCACATAATGTAGCGGTGCCGGAGGTATCCCCCGCTGCATTTGTACCAAAGACCGGCGCCCGGCGCGATTGCTTAAATAATTAATTTAAAGCCTTAAAATAATTCTGTACAGGATTATATAAAAAGCCAGAAGGACCCCCGGGACTTGTGGGATTTCTGGGAGGATAATAAACCATGGCGGCAAAAACTTGGTCATGGAGATATAACTACTATTTAATATATTATATTTTCCCCCAAATATTATATTATTGTTTAAAAATAATCCTATATAAAATTATTCTATATTTTTTAAAGTATTGCCATTCCTAAATAGGCAATTAAAGGTTTAACCAAACTAAATAGCTTGGTTTTAAACACCGACCATATAATAAGATTATTAAACCTACTCCCCGTTATATTTTTTAAAGGTTTAACCAAAATTCACGAATTTAAATTTCGGTAATAAGCCTGCGTTTTTTGGGATTAAAATTTAAAGAATTTTTTTACTATTTTTTCCCTTTAATTAATTTGGGTTAATAATTATAATTAAAAAATAATATTATACGGAATTATATTAATAAGTATAAATAAAAATCCGCGGAAATTATTACGTTAAAGTGGAAAAACCCTTTTATAATATACCGGTAAAAAGTTCGTAATACTTATATTATAAAAAGCGAAAACGGATACTTATATTATAATAAAATTAAAAACCGATTAATACGCTGTATTATAAAAACTTAAGAAATCGCGCAAATTATACTTTTTAAAAGGGGCAGTTTTTTTCCCACAGTGGCAAAAGCGTAATATCCGGTTAAAAATTAATTGCCCCTAAAATAAAACAAATACGATAAATTAGGGGCAGTAATAAATAAAGCTAGGCAGACCTATATAATATAATAAAGCTTAAAAGCCTTTCGAAAACCAATTACTTATACTTTAAACGATTTATTATTACGAAAAAACCAGGGAATATATTCTCGAAAAGAAAAAATAATGCGAAAACTTTACGGTATTATAGGATTACCCTGGTAATATTATAAACCTATAAGGGTTAAAGCCAAATAACGGGAATTCGATTTTAAAATAGGCCCGGTACCGGTTAAAAGCGCGTATATGGTCGCGGTGGGAAGGTTAAAAAGGGATTAGGCTTCGAGTATTAAATAAAATTATACACCTTTATTATACTTTTATAAGCGAAATAATAAAGGTTAATAAATAATTAAACCCCTATTATATTATAAAAGTCCGGCGTAAAATTAAGGCGTAATATAACGAAAAAAGCCTTTATTTATTTGGTTATAAAAGGAGTAAAGAAAGGGATTATTAAAAGTATTAATACGTATAAAAAAAATAGGATTATAATCTTATTTTTAAATAAAAGGAACATTTTTATAAGCCCAGTTTAAGCTCCGAGGGCATTACGATTATAAAGGATCCTAAAAATTATATAACGAAGGGGCAATTTACGCAATTCCGGTTAAATTTAAAATAAGGGGGAAATATAATAGGAGTGCCTTTATATTATTAAAAAAAGTTTTAAGAAGAAGGGATAATTAAGGCTAGTTAAAATTACCGCAAAAGCTTAGGGGTTAAATAAGGCGCCCTTAAACTGGCCCGTATTATAACCCTACCTACGGTTATAAAAAAAATCCCAAAAATTATATAGCGGAGGGATAATTTATATAATTTCGGTTAAGGGGATAATAATATTAAAATAAAGATTACGGAGGTATTTTAAATTAATTTAAGAAAAAATAAGCAAAGTTAAATAGTATTAATATTTTATTTATAAGCAGGAGGAAATATATAATAACCGGGCTTGGTTTATAAGGGCTTATTATAATTGCGAAAAATCCTAAAAATTATATGGCGAAAGGATAATTCGTATAATCCCGGCTAAAACCCCGTAAATAAAGAATAGGAATTATAAAGTACCTTTACCGTTTTTTAAAGGGTATAAAAAAAAGGAAGGATTAAAACCACCAAGCGCTTTAAAATATAGGGGAAAATGGATACCGTTTTTTATAATTATTAAATTATTCTTTAAATAAAGGCCTAACCCCCACCGTTTTTTAAATTAAGTTTTGCTTTTTATTATTAATATTAAACCCGGTGCCCGACCCAATAAATACCAGGGGAAATATCCCTTAAAGGGCTTGGAAAAATATAAATCGCCCGTCCAAGCTAAGGTCGATCCCCTTTTAAGGAATTTAATATAAGGGTAATTTTATATAAGCCTTATTAAAAGAAAAAAAAAAGAGATTTCGAAAATTAAATTTATTTAGAAAAAGTTTAAGGGTCCTACGCTTTATTACGATCGGACCGCAACCAAAGGTAAATATGGTAATTATAATAATTTATAAATTATAAACGCCAGACTTTTAGGCTCCCACCTATAAAACTATGGTTAATTCCCCACCCCCCTTCGAGGGCGCCTAATCTTCTTTACCTAAAAAAGCGGCCAAAGGGGGGGGAGATAAATATGCGGTAAAGAAATTATGGGAGGTTTGGAGCTTAGGGGAAGGTAAGGCGAGGCCTTTTAACCTAAACAAATTAACCAATATTACGCCCGGCCTTATAAAAAGCCGGCAAATTAATAATTATTAAAAGCGAACCAATTAATAATAAGGGGTAAAGGCGATTAAGGAGAATAGTAAGGCGGTGTGCCTACGAAGCCTAAAATCTTTTAACGCAAGGCGCGGGACGCGAGGGATAAGACCTACTGGGGCCCCGGAAAAATAGTACTAATACCCGAAAAATGGGAAAATAATTACTAAAAAGGCTATATAGGTTTCCTACTTCGAATTATAAAAATCCCACAATTATATTTAAAAGGTTTAAAAAGCATTACCATTATTACCACCCTTAATTTTAAGGAACCGTTTATAATTTTTTAAGCCTAAGGCTAAGGAAAAATAGTCCTGTATTATATTACCCTTTTAAAACCTATTTAAATTTTAACTCTTATAATTTTTTCCATTTTTTATAAATTATTCTATTTTTTAAAAAATTATTCCACCATTTAAATTTATTATATTATATTCTTAAAGTAAGGCGCGGCAAAGGCTTTTTTACCAAAATACTGTTACGGTAAAGGAAGGCAAGAAACGCTTTATAAATAAGCCTTAAGTTTAAAAACGATTTTCGAAAGTAGAAATACCTAAAAGCGCCAATAAAGTTTAAACCTTACCACGTAAATAAAAAACCGAGCGATCGCCTTTTAACCCTCCCTTGTTTAAGATCCCGTTATTAAAAACTCTTATTACGCCAATGCCCCGGGCAAAATATAATATAAATATTTTTTCGATATTTTAAAAAATAAAACGAATATTATCCCCCGGCCAATTTATAAAAATAATATTTAATATTAATTAATATAATCCTTATAAAATAAACCAGTATATTATGGTCCGATTACCGTTACCGCTCCCTGGTATATAAGGGAGCGTAATATTTAGGGAAAACGATATTTCCTAATATATGCGTTAATTGGATCGAATATTTAAACAAGTAATATTTATAAGCGATACGTAAAAGATAAATTATATTATATAATATTATATTAATACTTACGCCAAATTAATTAAATCGCTCGCTATAGGAAAAATATAGATTAAAGTAAAAAAGGCCTTAAAAACGGAATTTGTAAATAGGGATACCTTTTAGGAAGGCCGTAATATGGTAAACCTAAAGCGCTTCGCCTATTAAAACTGGCCTATAAAGAATATTAATTAATAACGGTTATATATTGCGGGGTAAAAACGCCGGCTCGCTTAATATAAAAAAAACTACACGGGTTATATTAATAATATTATTTTATTAAACGCGTTTTTAAACGCCTTCGATAATATATTATAGGTTTAATTATACAGTTTTATAAGGATTATAAATAACGACCTATGCCTCGGAACCCATAAGAAATTTCTCTAAAAGCTTAAAGCGTTTTTGGATTAGCGTAAAAAAAACGATAAAGCTGTTCGGAAATAAGTTTTAATAAAAAGAAAGGGGGACCACCGCCCGCGTTAAGGAAGCCACGCATAACCCCATCGATCCCTAGTTTTAATAAACCAACCGATACGATTTAATTAAAATGGCCTAAAGGAACCAAACCGAGCCCCGCGATTTGCCGCCCGCGCTCCGATTATAAAAAAGCGATAAAATACCTATTAGCCGATTAATCCTGCCCAGAGCAATTAAACAAAACCTAATTAAAAAACTAAGTGCTTTAAGCGTGGTTAATATATATATATTATTAAACCAAAAAATAGGCAAAGAAGTGAAATTGGTGCTGGATAACGGTAAAATTAAGGAAAATAAGCCCTAATATAAAAACCACCATGGGTATAATCTTAATTAAACCTATTAAACTGGACGGGATTATATATAAGAATTCCATTATATTTAGGCCGAATTCCCCCAGGAAACTAATATAACCCTTTTAAAAATTTTAAAGGTATAAGTATTCCTTATATTAATAACCAGTTTTAATAAAAGGCCCCAGTACTAAATTAAAATAATAAAATATTATTGGTATTTAAAAAGTAATTATATATTATATAATTATTTATGGAACGTTTAAAATCGAATTAACGAAGTTCTTTATAAATACCCTTTTTATCGAATACCAGAATGGGACTTTAAAAAAAGCGAATATAATACCTGGCCTATTAAAACGTTTAATAATATAATTATGGAAGGAGTATTAATAAGAATAATATTCCTACGGTATTATAAGTAAAAAAAGGTGCCTAAGGATTAATATAATCGGGTATAAAAGGCCTAAAATATAATTATAAAAAACCCCTGGTTTTTAAAAAACACGCCTGGTTTAATTAATAAAAAGGACCAGGTACCTTAAATACGCCAGCCATAAATAAACCTAACCGATAAGGTTTATAAAATCCCCAGGAATAATAATATTTAAAATAATTAACCATTTATTATAATAAAAAGTAAGGCAATAGCGGTTAAAAAGTATTTATAGGAAAACTGGGAAAATATAAAAGCGGAAATAATAATAAAAGCCTTTATTATTAATATTTATAATAAAACGGCGCAGACGGTTTTTAATTATAACCAGAAAGGAATTAAAAAAAAACGAGGCAGGCCCCTAAAAAAAGCAAAAGTAAAAGATAAGGTTAAAGCGGTTAGGAAAAAAAAAGGCGCCAAAGGAAAAAAAAAGGATCCTGGCCACGAAAAAGTATTAGGCGTAATAAAGGAGAAAATGGAACGCAATATATAGGAGGAAGAAAAGGCACCCTTAAATAATAAGCGTAAAAACCCCTTAAAGTTTACGGATTTAATCTTTTAAAAGATAATGGAAAAATAACTCGTAAAGATTATAGGAAGGCCTTACGGGTTAATAATTACGGAGGTATTATAAATATCGCAATTTATAAAAATAACCTTATAAGAGAAATTGGCAGGTAAAATAAGGGTGGAGGAAATTATTAATAAAATTATTTATAAGGGTAAAAAGCCAAAGGAATACCGATAGGTAATTTTAAATAAGCCTAATATTTACCAGGTAATTAAAATAAAGATACGCTTTATAAATAATATACCCCCAAAAGAATTAAAATTTATAAACCTTATACGTATTTAGCCATATTAATAATACGAGCGTATAAATTTTAGGGTCCTATTTATAAGCCTGCCAGAAGGCCTAAAAGCGGTAATATTAAAGGGAGAAAAGGCAATCTCCTATTTAATTAATATTTTTAACCCATTAGTATTAATCCCCTTAATAATCCCCTTTTTTCTTTACCCAAGCCCATATTTATTAATACGTATAAAAGGGCCAAAAAATAGGCTGGCCAGGGCTATTATAAATACAGGCGCGGAAACCAATATCCTAAAACGAACCTACGCCTAAAAACACGGCTTTAAGGCTTACCAAGCGCGAATTGCGTTTTCCGATTATAATGGCTAAAAGATTAATTTAGCCTTAATTATACGGTAATAGGTGCACATTTCTTTAAAACCTAAACGTATTACGTAAAGCTTCTTCGTACCAAAAGAAAATTAAAAAGGGGCGCCAAAAGTAATATTGGGAATGCCTTTTATTATAATAACGGGGTGGAAATAGCGTTATAATAAAAAGCGCAATGCATTAATCGGGGAGCTCAAAATAAAAGGGAGTAATTATATTATTATTATTATAAACCTAACCCTGGAAAAAGAATATAGAAGAATACTCCGCAATATTTATCCCCAGGGAATAAAGATTTCCAGGAAAATGCAGGAAGCCCCTATAATTCGACCAATAAAAAAAAAGAGGCCAGTACAGGAATAGGGAAACCAGGGCCAAATACGTGGATAAAAAGAATAGCGGGAAGATAAGGAAAATCCCATTAAAAGAAGGGGATTTAATATTGCGATGGATATTAATTATAGGGGTTAGGAGTATAAAGGATAAATAAAACCCTCGATAGATAAGGCCCTATATTATCCATAAATTTTCGAATAAAGGAAAAATAATACAGCTTAGGGAACCCTATAAAAAAAGCCCTCCCTTTAAGCGTATAATCGGGAGCAATAAGGTTAAAAAGTTTATTCAAAAGAACGGATAATAGAATAAGCCGGCAGAAATTAGTAATAATACCTGGAAAAAATGGGAACCCTATTTAAAATAAAATAATAAGTTGGGAAAGGATTATACAGGATTAAATAATAAGGAGAATGGCTTAAAAGGCCATATCGGGGATAATATATTAAAAAGTTTGGGTAAGAACCAACGCCGAACGGTAATATCCTATAATAATAATTAAAAGGAAAAAAACGATCCAGTCGAACGTATTATTATAATATTACGGTTAAAAAAACCACGCAATATAAAAAAACTAAAGAATAAAAAGCGGGAATCGGGGAAAGTACCTTTTTTAAAAATAACGAAAAAAGTACGATTCTAAATCCCTATAATAATCACGGAAGAATTCGGTAATATTCCTTTTATAAAGGAATAAAATTATATAATATTATAAGACTTTTAAAGGAATTATTATATAAAAAAAAATTCCCCTTTTTTTATATTCCCTCCTTTATATAATAATAAGCCCTAACCAGCTTAAAACCAAATATTATAAAAGAACCCAGTAAAAACCATATACCTAAAGCTCCGTTAATAACCCGAGGTATATATACGTATATAAAAGAAAAACCATATTCCCTTATTTAAAAATCTAAAAGGGAATATTTTTACACTTTTTCTTTTCCGTTCCCATATTATATTAAATAGCCCTATTTTAAACCATTTATAAATAATAATTAAAAATAACTTCCTAATTTTAAAAAAAGGTCACCCGTTTAAATTTTAATTCGTTCGTTTAATTTAAAAAGAAAAAAGGGCGGGATTTTTATTTAAAGGGCTATACGCAAAAGTAAAAATTCCTTTATGGGAAAAATTTAATTTTTTATATTAAAGGACGTTATTAAATAATCCTATATAGTATAATTTTTATTCTGGTAATAGCGAAAGAATTAATCGCGGGATAAAAAAATTATGGTTTAATTTTAAAAAATTTATAATATTCCTTATTTTTTACGAAAGCGTAAACCCTTATAATAAGCAAAAGCTTAAAAGGCCGCCGCACTACCACCGTTATTTTCTTTAAAAGCTTTACCTTGGCCACCCCCTTAATTATAAGCGCCAAAAAAACCAAACCCTTATACCGATTATATAAAAGGCCTGGTCAGGCCGGGAACATCTTTAGCCCCCAAATTTAAAACGTTTATAACCTTTAAAAAATTAAGGCCGCCGAAAATAATTTCGAAATAATTCTCTTAATGTTTAATATTCTGCTCCCATACCGTATTGCTAAATAGCTTCTTAATACGGAACTTCTCGTAAGGGGCATAATCGTTATAAAAAGGATCGGAGTCCGAAACCAATATATATTTCTTAAGGCCTTTATTTTTAATTATATAAACCTCGCCGAGCCAAAAGCAATTATTACACCTATCCCCGGTATACCTAAAAATAAAAACACATTTGAAAAAGGGGAATATATAATAAATAAAAATATTAAGCTTTTAACCCTAAAAATAACTCGCCCACCCGGAGGCATAATACTCGTAAGGGTTTTTATTTACCACGCCTTTAAATTATACGGCCAATATTTATTAATAATAAAAATAAAAAAAGGAATATAAACCACCCATAATTTACCCTAAAAAACCTCCATATAAGATAGGAATAATAACAGGCCGATTAACCCTTTTATATAATATAGGGGCCAGGCTGGTAATTTTAGGAAGGGTTTTAAACATATCCAGGTTAATATATATGGCTATATAAATATAATTTAAAGAAGGGTCCCTAAATAGGCCAAATTGGAAATAACGAAGGATATTTTAAAAAAGTAATAATAATTAGTTGTGAAGGGCTGAGGTCACGTTGAGGAGCAACGATAAGTGCCACAATAGTATGTATATTCGATTTACGGAAAAGGAGAAGGGAAAAAAGGGGGATAGGTTTGGGATGGGGGGGCATGGTTTATAAGTAGCTTTTTATACATAACGGTCCCGCGGTTAGCCCGCTATATGTACGCTATAATATAGGTGGGCCTATAATATATTTCTTTTTTTACCCGCCCGGCTTTATGGCGGTGGCGCCGCGAGCGCGATTGTTTACGATAAGATCACGTATCGCGCCCCGTAATATACGTATTTTTCCGTCGCCGCCTTTATTTATATGGAGCCCTCGCTGCGGCCGCTATATATAATGGTTATAAGGGCCACTTTTCGGCTACCTATTATACTTTCCCTAATCTTTACCATAATATTAACCGTAAGTGCCCCCCCCCCCCCCTAAAATCCCCCCCCCTTTTCCTTTTATCTCCCTGGGCGCCTATATGGGTGCCCAATATTTTTACGGGTATTTTGCGCCCTAAACGGTGGTTTTACGGGCTTTAGGCATTAACTTATTATTATTTAATTTTTATCCCGGCCAAATTTAATCGAGATTTTTATTAATAAATCCCCGTGGTTTTTTTTTTATTACGGATCCGTTATAATAACGGTAATTAACGCCTATATAATATTTTAAAACGTATAATTTTTTACTCCCGGATTCGGAGAATCTAGGCCGGCCTTTCCGGCGCCATACCGTTCCCCTCCCCGCGGTGGTGGCGCCGTAAAGCCGGCGGTTTATAAAAATATTACTACTTATGTTTTCGCCGTTATTAAAATATATGGTGGTTCCCTCGTTTTTTTTATATTTAAGGCGGTACTAACCCGCTGCTTATAGCGAAAGGCCCCCGCCCCTTATATTAATCCGGCCAAAAAAATAAAGGTTATTAAGGTATGTAGCCCCCGTTCCGGCGCGCGGTCGCTACGGGTTACGGTTAACCGGTATAGGATATTTTTATTAATGCCGAGCGCGATAAATTATATAAAACCTATATTTATTATATTGTTAATTCCTTTACCTATTATTATTATAATTAATTTGGTAAAATTCCTACCTTAGGCTTTTTCGAAGGGCCGCGGTTAATCCGGTATTGGTTTATAAGGCGTGGTATTATTTATTTTTTATATTTTAAAGATAACCATATTTATAATATTATAAATAATAATAGGCATTTTCGGTGGCCCTTTTGCGCGGGCGAACCGTTATTAATCCGCCTTGTTAATATTCCGATACCCTTAATATTAAAATTACCATTACCGCTTTTATTATTATTATTAAGATTGGGATTCTTTATAATAATTCCGCTATAGGTCCGCCCCGGCTTCGGTGCGTATTTACCCTTATTAATTCTTGGGTTAGGCTTATCGATAATTTGGTAATAAAGCTATCCGTTATATTAATACGGGATATCGCGCCGGCTTGGCGCCGGCTACCCTTACCGTACCCATTATTAATATAATATTTACGCCTGGTTAAACAGTTTTTTTTATTAAATTAATCGGTCGATTTATTATTATAAAAGAGGAGCTTTTCGCCTTTTTACAAAACCGCGTAAAACCTAACCTTCCCTTTTTTTTTATTATATATCCGCCGGTAAACCTTTATTAATCCCCTTAATTTCCTACTCCCCCGTCGCCTTTTATTAATATAATATTTTTCCCTAAACGACGAGCGCCGCGCCCCCGCGGCGGTTTTAATGCATTTAATGGTGGAGCTGGGTTCGATAATTAATTACCTTGCCAGTAATATCGGTGCGGCTCCGTATATAAAGCGCTGCGAATATTCCCTTTATTTTTTTTTTTTGTTTTACCATATTATTACGGGTGCCTTATGCGCCCAGGGCTCCGTCCCTTTGAATTCCACTTAATTTGCTGCTAAGTTACGGCTCCCGCTGCGATGTCGCTGTTAGCTTTAAACGTGATTTAGCTTGTGCGGGGCCGTTATGGGTTGCCGCGTTGCCGAAGCATTATTCGTAGCGGTTTAGCGCCGCTATATTTGCGAGTTGGGATAATGGCTCCCAGATTGGTTCGGCCCAGTCCTGCCATTTTACTAATATTTATCTGGTAGCGCCACGGCCCCGCTTTTAGGTCCGTACTTTAAATATCTTTTTTATTTCCTACTCGTCCTCGCTTATTTTTTTATCCCGAATCGGTAAGGGTTATATATTATTTTGGGTTTAGAACGGTAAGGGGTCGTAACTGGCCTATTATAAAAGGTTTACATGAAAATGCGGGTGAATATTTAAGGGGGTGTTTAATTTTATTATATATAAGTTTACCACCCCCGTAATTATATACTTAATATAAAGCCAATTTAATTTCCGCGAGGGCCTTACGGTGGTTATATTACGTAAGGAAAGCCATACTTTATTACCTACCTTAAACCTTTTTACGGGGGAGCGGTGTTTATTCGCTGCGTTTTTATATTATTATTATATAGCCGTTATTACCGTTTATACTTATTCGGTGGCCTTCTTTAATCTGCCCAGGAATTACTTCGCGCGTCCCCGCGGCGATTTTTTAAAGGGCTTTAAATTATCGCGCTCCGTTATAAGTAATACGTGGTACCCATGCGTAATAAAAAATAGGCTAAGGCCGATTAATAATAAATCGCGGTTATTAATGGTTAACTGCATTACCGGTAAAAGCCCGGGCCAATTTAATTATTTTATTAATATAAATATTCGCAGAAAGTATTAAACCTCCTGGTTCGCTTGCTCGGTCGCGCCATCGGTTTAAGGGTGGAACGCGATTAATAATCGCTGCATTATACCTATTAATTCGTATAAGCGCTATTAAAAACCACCTACCTAATTTAACCTTTTATTATTTATAATCGCTTTAGGGAAGCCGTGGAAACGCCAAAAGTATTATATAAACCTTTCGGCGTATACCTCCGCTATTATAAATATTATAATTTTTAAAATTACGCCTTTATAAAGGCGGTCGGTAATTATTATTAGGAAGCGGGGGCTATACGGGTCCGCGGCGGGGAGGTTTATTATAAAATCCACGGATATTTTATTTTAAAAACGGTCCGCCACGGGGAGTGGTTTTAATAAGCTTTTCTTTTGGTTTTTCCATACGGTGGTCCTACCGCACACGTTATAATTACGCATAAAACGGCGTACTATACGGGTTATACCCGGCCAAAAATAATTGCGAAATAATATTATTATTATTCCATTATATCCCGGGTGGCCGGTAATTATAAAATTATACGCCCTTTAGATAAGGGCGGTTTATAATTATTCCCACGCTGGTATTTAGCGCCGGTTCCTAAAATATAGGTATTCCTCGGGTCCGAGGGAGTATTTTATAATAAAAACCTTTATTTTTATATTCGGGGGAAACGCTTGCTCCCCTTTTTCGACCGCCTTTTATATAATCTCGTATTGGTTATTGCGCTATACTATTGCGGACCATAATTCCTAAAGCTCGGCGT
This sequence comes from Zalerion maritima, assembly GCA_022664585.2. NCBI lineage: Eukaryota > Fungi > Ascomycota > Sordariomycetes > Lulworthiales > Lulworthiaceae > Zalerion > Zalerion maritima. The sequence goes on along the minus strand of JAKWBI020000025.1, from coordinate 155,009 downwards.
CCTCGAATGGCGGGCTCGGGAGGGCCCCTATATTATATATGGCCGCCGGCAGCCAATCGTTCTGGACCAATTAAAAACTGCGGCCGGCAAGGCGTTTATTTCCCTTCCCCTTCGGTATATTCTGGTCCCGCCGCGATAATATATTAGGCGCCAAGGATAATCGGCCGGGGCGGAATTTTAATTAAAAGCGGTACCAATATATTTACTTTTACCAACGGACCTGGCATTTTAATAAACGCCTTTTAATTATAAAATACCGTAAATTATTATAATTTAAGCGTACCCGGAACGCGCCGGCCATACTGCGGAATTTTATATTTTATACCTTTATACTTTTTATTATAGCCAAAAGTTCCTTATTATAAATATTATAATTATATTCGGCGGGTATTAATTATTAGGAGAAAAAGGCCACGGGGCATAGTGTTCCCGTTTTATTCCGCTGGAAAAGGTAAAAGCTTATTATTTACCCCGAATTATCGGCTTCCAAAACCGTTTTCGCCGCCGGGTTAAATTACACCAATACCGGGGAGGCCATAAATACCCTTTTTAATCGTTAAAACGTTTCGGATTCGATAAGGCCCCAATGGAACCCTTTTCCCTTTTTAAAAAGGGCGGAAAACGGAAGTTTTAAATCGGAAAACTAATCGATAAATTCCTTATAAAAATTAGCAAAGCCTAAAAAGCCGCGGACCCCTTTTATAATTATGGGCTTTTCCCATTTACGTATGGCCCATAGTTTTTTCGGATCGGCGCATATCCCCTTTTCTATTATTATAATAAACCCAAGGTATATTATTTTTTTCGCTGCGAAAACGCATTTGGCTGGGTTTAATTAAAGGCCTATATTACGGAGCTTTTCTATAATTTGGCGGACCTTTAATATATGGTTTTATTTTATATTGTTTAAATAAACCAATATATTATTTATATATACCGTATAAAATATATTAAAAAACTTACGTAATATATTATTAATATATTATTGGAATAATACTCCCGCGCCGTTAAGGCCGAATAAGGTTACCGTCCATTTATATAGGCCGAAATAAATTCCGAACATTATTTTTCACTTATCCCTATAGCGAATACGTAATTTATAATAGGCGGTTTTAATATTTACCTTGGTAAATTAATACGCCTTGGCCAGGGTTTGTAATATTTTATAAATAAACGGCAAGGGGTAACGGTTCTGGCGTATAACCGTGTTTAATCCCTTATAATTATAATAAAAATATAACCCGCCCCCCGGCTTTTTAATAAAAAGTACCGGGGCGCGTGCGGAAAAGCTGCTGGCCCTTATATAGCCCTTATTAAATAACTCCGTTAAGGTTTTTCGTAGGACCAATAACTCCTCCCTCGATATACCGTAAATCGGACCCCATAATATTTACGGGTTTTTTTTCTCGGTATTTTTTACCAATTTTATTATATGGTTTACGGAACCGCGATAGGGTAATAACGCTTATCCTTTATTAAATTCGAATACATTTTCCAGCCTTTTTAATTTATCGGGTGGCCGGAATAGCTTAACCATTAATACCTTTAATTATTCGTTAATATTATATAGGGATATTACGAATAATATTAAATCGCTCGCTTTTGCTTTATACGCCATGGCACGTAGGGAGGTAATATTAATTAATTACGTGTTTATTAGGACGGCGCCCTTCGACCCCTTTTCCTTTATAAAAAGGTTCGCCCTATCAATATGGATTCGCTTTTTTACCGCTTTGTATACGACCGCTTTTTTTTCGTATTACGGTTTATCCAGTATTATTAGGTATAAGAGATTTGGAACGGGGTAATAAAAATAATGCTAAAAATACCCATTAATATTAATATTTACGTATACCGCCTTTATTATTATAATTTCTTATTACGCGGGCAATGTAAACGCGTATATTAATACCTTGGCGGGTATTGGAATACGTGGGAGGCGGAGTTTAATAGCGAGGGAATTATAAATCGTACCGTAATATAGGCACCCGTTATTAATAAAAGCGTCGGTAAAATAAATCCCATTTAAATAAATGTTTATTAAAAAGGGGGTGCCGTTTATCCGTTTTATCCCCTTTATTATTTCGCTCCGCGTTGGCGGCTCCTAAGCACGCCTACGCCCAGGAATTACCCTTTTAATTTTTTTTCCCCCTTATCCTCGCTTAACGCCCCCGGGTAGGGCATTACGCCCACGGTATTAATCCGGACCTTTTTAATTAATTTGGCCGGGGTTAATTTATATTTTAAAATAAAATGGTTATTAAATCCATACCAAATATATTGGCCTTTTTTACGCCGGCGCTCCATTTTAATTACGGCTACCCATTTAGCGCGGCGTGGCTTATCCTTTAATTTAAAACTTATGGCGTTTACCCCCAATATTAAAGTGTCCGGGTTCTTTTAGAAACGCGATTGGTGCATTATTAAAGCGTTACTCCTTTTTTTACCTAATACCAAATCCAGGCGGAATATAATATTAATAATTATACGAACCCATTTTTGGTAAAAATTAGGCAGGTAAACCGATATTAATACCAGGCGGAGGCGCTGGTATATTATTTTATTTAATAATATAAGCTTAATGGAATTATCCCATACGGTGCCCCCTGCGTTTACCAAAAATTGCTTAAATTGGGAATAAAAGGTTAAAAACGATTGCCTTTTTTCTTAATATAAGGAGTAAAGCTTTTTCGCCGCTTATTTATAATTATTAGGGTCCCCGAATACCATTTTTAAATATATAATAAATCGCGCGGGATTTTAGCCCATTAATTTACTTTTGCCGTAAAACATTATAATAAGGGTTTTTGGTTTATTTTTAGGCAGGTGTTAATATTATATTATAAAAATATATCGCCCCCGATAAGGTCCTGGTTTAGGATTAATTTATATTTAATTTCGACCCGGAATATTTTCCATTTTACCTTATTATTATCGAATTTCGCCGGCCAGGGGAGCTGCCTTCGTTACGGGATTATTACGATCGGCGGGTTATGGTTTATTAGGGCGGGCGGCGCTTAATACGCCGCCGAGATCCGTGTGTTAAGGGCCGCGAGTATTTAAATTAGGCGTTTTTCCATATTATTTAACTCGGCGGCGGACTCATTATTAACGGCCGCGAATGCCCGGGCTATTTTCTGGTAAATAAATAGCGTTACCGCCTTGGGGAGGGTTTATTATATTTATCCGCCGGCGGGAGCCTAATTATTTTCGTTCGGGTTATTATTTATGGTAAAGGCGTTACGGGGTGGGTGCGGAATAAAGTATAGTAAGGGATTATTTAAAAATCGAATATATATAAAGGGCTAAGGTTATATTAAGGAATAACGATAAGTATTATAATAATATGTATATTCGATTTACGGAAAAGGAGAAGGGAAGAAGGGGGGATAGGCTTAAAATAGGGGGGCATGGTTTATGAGTAGTTTCTTATATGTAACGGTCCCGCGGCTAGCCCGCTGTGTGTACGTTGTGACATGGGTGGGCCTATGATATTAGTCCTGCTTAGCCCTAAAAGATAAGAATAAAAAGGGTGCGAAGGTGGAATAAACCTTATAAACGAAATTGGAAACCGGCTTAAACCGGGTCCTTTTAATAAGGCTCGAGGATAGCCTCGGCGGAAAAATACTAAGCTGGAAGGTTTAAACGGCATCGTATTTAAAAGGTATTTTAATTTTAAAAACCGTAACCGTGCGCTAGGGTGGTTAATTTAGGGGGATTAAACTAGAGGAAAAGGCAAAAAAGGACCTTTTAAATAAACCCTGGGAGAAAAGGCCCGGGCTGGTTTACTGTATAAGGCTAAATTAATGAAAGGTATAAAACGATAAGGGAGAAAAAGGGAGCCAAGCAAAGCCATTAAAACTAATGGCTAGGTTTTAAAATACCCGATTAATACGGCCTCGCGGCCTAGCCGGCAAAGGAAAAGGAGCAGGAGTAATTACCAGAAAAATTAAAATTAAATAGCCTTATATAAAGTTAATAATTTAAAAAGAATATATTTAAAGGAGGGCTTTGGGTAATAATAAGAGTGGTGTTAATTAAAAGGGCCGCCTAACTATAAGTAAAACGCTTAATAATCCGAGTGCGGCTTTTTATAATACGAGCCCCGGGCCTTTTTATAAAAGAAAAAGGAATATAAAAATAAAGGAAAGTAAAGGTTATATAATAAGGTATAAAAAAAAAAGAAGGCTGGTTTATAAGTATAATAGGTTTAAAAAAATTAAAAGGCCTGTTGGCCATTGGTAAACGCCGAATAAAAGCCAAAAGATTAAAAAGCCTTTTATAAGCCTCCTTATTATTATTTTGGTTTAAATAGGATATATTTTAAAAGAATTAGGAAGTAAATTAAAAAAAGGGGGTAATAAAGGGAGCGAGTGTTTAAGGAAAAAAGGGCTCGGAGGAAGGGAAAAAAGCGAGGAATATATAAAAAAAAAGCATTGCAGGGAGAAAAAAGGCACCGATAAAAAATATATAAAAAAAAGGATTATTAAAGGTATAGGAGGAAAAAGAGGGAGAGAAATTAGGCCAAAAATACTTATATAATTATCCGATTAAAAATGGGAGGCCCGTTAATAATTATAAAAATTATAAAAGTTATAAGGGTAATAGGGTAAAAGGGTAATAATAAAAACGCTCGAAAAAATACCTATTTACCTAAAAAAATACCACCGCTTATTTAAAACCCGCCAATATATTTAAGCCCTATAGGTATAAATACCCCCTTTTTTCCCCCCATATTTCCTTAATTTCTTTTAACCATATTATTTCCCAACCTTAAATTTTTATAATATAATCCTGCTTAATTTATTTTTCATTTTAATTTAATTCCTTATTTTTAAATTCCCTTACCCTTTAAAAATTTATATTACCCTTAGCCTAACCCCCGGTATTTAATACCTTTTTAACCCTTTTAATTTAAAAACTTTAATCCAAACATATTTTTTATTTTTTATTTTTACCTAATAAAGTAAAAAAGCCCTAAGTAATATTATTTTAATAATAAAAGATTATACCTTCGAAGGATTAAGGTTAAAAAATAAAACCAGCGTTTAAATACTTAAATATTAATTAAAATTCTTATTTAAATTATCCCGAAAGGTAATTTTTTATATAAAAGCCTTTATTAAACCTCGGCGCCTATATAAAAACCAGGCCCGCTGGGAAGGGCCAATCCCCTTGTATATCTTATACATAAATAACCCAAAGCTTAAAAAAATTGCCTAAAAAAATATAAGCGTAATTATTAAAAATATGCTTAATTTTATTAACCGCCATAAAAATGACCGCTTCCGTTAACGGCTCCGAAGGCCCATTACCACCAAAGCGTTTTTTATAAATATTTAGGCATATATATATAATATTATTAAATTATTAGAATATAATTAATTTTTTTCCCATTAATAATTAATTACCTATAAGGATTACCTTAAAATATATAGCGGGGTAAATAATATTAGGTTTACGATTACGGATTTTAAACCTTTAAGGGGGCCTAAGGATATGCCAATTATTAAAAACCAGGCGGCCCTTATAATTCCCCTATAATACCCGTTTTTTAAAAATTATAATCTGTTTAATATAATAAAGGTAAGGGTTAATCCCACGATAAAAGAATAAAAAGACCCGCGAATAATCTTTATTTAAAACTGCCCAAGGGGTATAATACTTATTATATTCGCATTAAAGAATGCAGGAAAGGATTTTAAAAGGCATATGTGGAAGGCTTATATAAGGTTTTTGGTAATATTTTAAAATAAAACCAATAAGGGTATATTTAAAAAATACGGCCTTTAGCCTAAGGTCCTCCTTATAATAATTATCTTCGTATAAATTAGCCCCTTTTACCGATTTTAATACCTTATAATATTAAAAATGCTTAGGATTATAATTTATAAGCAGAAAATAATATGGATTTATACGCGAATAAAAAGGGAGGTTTACGCTAATAAAAAGGCCCTTATATTTTAAGAATTAAAGGACAGTGGAAAAAGGCTATAATACCGCCTCCGAAAGTTAAAATTAAGTATAGGGGGAAAAGGGAAAAAGAACCATATATTATATTCCTTTGGGCCACCGCCCAATAATTATATAAGGCACTTTATAAATTAAATAAAGATATTTTATATAAATTATTTAAGATTTATAATGGGCCTTAATTTATTAAGGAATTTTTTTAAAGTAGGGTGGCTATAAAGGGAAATTAATATTATTACCCGGTATAAGGTTTTTTTACGCATAATAATAGAAGGCAACGATCCTTAGGGCTATTTGGTTAATAATAAAAAGTGGTAAAGCCTAAATATAAATATAAATATTACCGGGATACGTTTTTATATATTTAATATTTATATAAGCCTTAGGCCTCCTTTAATATACCTTAAATTCCTTAATATTAAGGTAAATTCCACAGTTTATAAAGGAATAAACCCGTTTAATTTTTATACGGAAAACCAGGAAAATATAATGGAATTAAAATCGGAAAATAATATGAATTCGAACTTTACTTATATAATTAGTCCTATACACCGAAGGCGGAAGGGCCAGGTAACCTCGGAAAAAAAAAGGGGTAATAACCGCCCTTATAAATCTCCTAAGGGAGAATATATATTACCGGGATAAAAGCCTAATTTATTAAAATTATTTAAACTATTATTATATACCCCTTTTCTTCCTTTTTTACCCTTTGTACGCTCCATTATACGCGTATCCCTTATTAATTATTAATCGCTACCCTTATTCCCATCCTTAAAAATAACCTTATTTTTCCCACGCGTAGCTCCTATCCCTAAACAATTATTATAATTTTAATTCCCCTTATATATTAATTAGCACTGGTGGGTATATAAAAAATAATATAGGCCGCTTTTTAATATTAAAATGGATAATAATTTCGAAGTATTTAAGGAAAAGATTATTAAAAAACCCTTATACCGTTTATTAATAAAAAAAAGGGCCCACCGGCCGAAGGACCCCAGGTCTTATTTTATTTAATACCATTTATCCCGTTCCGGGCCTAATATATAGCCTACTTATACCGAAAATTTCCCGGGGTGGGCTATTATTAAAAAAAATATTAAGTAAAAGGTTACGGAAAAGGAAAAAAGGAAGGAAGTTTAAAAAAGGGAGGCGGCGAAAGCGAAAAATGCGGCCTATAATATTAAATATGGCCAGCGCCGCCGATTTAAAAGAATTAGGAGGGCTTTTTAAGCTTAATTAATACCTAATTATATAAAAAAGGGGGATAAATGTTTTATTTCTTATTTTATAAATCGTTTAAAATAAAGCTTAAATACCACCAATTAAAATAAACCCTCCGGGGAAAATAAAGGTTAAGGTATAATAAAATCCATAAAAATAAAATTATATAGCCCTGTTTAATTATAATAAAATAAAAAAGAGAACCCGTAATTATTATAAAAAAATAATTAGTAATATATAAAGGGTAAGGAAGCGGATAAATCGGCAATACTGGTAAAAGCCAGGAAACTTTTCCTAAAGTTTTTTAAACCGCGGGGCGCGGTTTTTTATTATAGGTTAATAAAATATAACGGTACCGGAAATATTCCCCGCTGTATTTATACTAAAAACCGGCGCCCGGCACGATTACTTAAATAATTAATTTAAAGCCTTAAAATAATCCTGTACAGGATTATATAAAAAGCCAGAAGGACCCCCGGGATTTATGGGACTTTTAAAAGGATAATAAACCATGGCGGCAGAAACTTAATTATAAAAATATAATTATTATTTAATATATTATATTTTCCCCTAAATATTATATTATCGTTTAGAAATAGTCCTATACAGGATTATTCCATATTTTCTAAAGTATTACCACTCCTAAACAGGTAACTGGAGGTCTAACCAAACCAAACAGCTTGGTTTTAAACACCGACCATGCAGCGAGGTTATCAGACCTACTCCCCGCTATAATAGGACCATATGGGGTTTTTAAAATAATACGTGTGGTCCTATAAAACCATATAAAAATTCCGTGTAATTATATGGGTAGCCTTACAAAATCCGTGGGTAATCCATAGGTCCCCATGGGTCCCTATTATATAAGCCTATTAATATTTATAATTTAGGTTATTAAAATAAAAACTTTTAATATTAGTAACGGTTTTAGGAAAATTAAATAAACTGTTTATTTTTTATTAAAATTTATTATTATAATAACCAAATAGATTAATTACTTAATAAATTAATTAAAGTATATTATTAAAAGCAAATTCCTTTTTTAATAATATAATCCGTAATTATATAAATAAAGGTATAATAATATTAATTTATTCTTTTAATTTATTACCAAATAATATTTAAATTTAAATTTTATTTAAATTTATTTATACTTTTAAATAATATTATTTTATATTATGATTATATTTTAAATATTATAAAAAGGCCTTTTATTATTTAATATACCCTGATTTTTTGCTAATATAAACCCTTTACCTATAAACCTTTGCTTTAACGGACCAGTGTGAGAGTCTGGGCGTAATATTTTAAAAGCTCTTGTTTAGTTAGTTACCGTGCACTACAGGGCAATATCTCACGGACAGTCATGTCGATGTCGTATGAAGAAGCCGCTCAGGAGATCAAGAGACTCCGACTACGCCGCTAGGTTTCAGCAGATCAGCTCACGACTAAATTGGAACGACGGACCTAAGATGGTTGCGTTCCACCGGGATCTCGAGGACGAGATCAAGGGTGAACTCGCCAAGCAAGACCGACCCAGAGAACTTGCAGACCATGTTGCAAAGGCGGTCCGCCTCGACAACCGACTGTATGAGAGACGCATGGAGAGGCGAACGAACTCGGTTCGCCCCTATCGAGCCAATAGGGAAAAACGAGTTCCACTACGTCAGGGGAATACGTCTTGGGGAACCTACCGTGGACCCATGGAGCTCGACGCCACACAGCACCAGGAAAAAGGAATCCGGTGCTACAACTGCAACCAGTATGGCCACATCTCGCGAGAATGCACGCATCCGCAACCACAATATAGGGCCATAGCTACCCCGATACGAACAGGCATAGGTATATCACAATGGAATGCCCCAGGCCGCACCGACAGAGAAAGACTCTAGCCGCGATCGTCAGAACCTCCGGCGACGACAAGCCGCAGGGACGAACCGGACCCGACCCCGCCTAAAAACTATCGGAGAAAGAACACGACAGAAGACCCTAAGCACGATTAGACGATCTCCCGGCAAGAACGAGCCGCAGGGATGCGCCGCACACGACAAGCTAGAACCGGACGCAAAGCCTATCCTCAGAACGATCGCAATGGCGGGACGTGACGAACCCCAGCCGACGAGGCGAACGGAGGAAAAGAGCATGAACCACGAAGGGAGCCAAAGCGGACCCCGAAAGACCGACGGACGTGGTCACGAACTAGCGCCACGTCGAAACGACGACGGACGCAGAACAAGGACACGAGGACGAGGAAAAGCCTCGCCTACGTGAAGGAGCACGAACAAGCCCCAGAGTACCCGACGGTCAGGGTCACAAGCATGACCCACGACGAGGAACCGTCGGAAGAAGAATACGAGAACGGGGAGAGTCTCACCCCCGTACACGAATGCCCGACGATGGTGGATTGTGACCCACGACGGAAAATCGTCGGAAGAAGGACACAAGAGCGAGAAGAGTCTCGCCTATGTGAAAGCAAACCGACAATGCTAGGACCACTGTTGAAGGATCATCCACATGTGAGGTAGAGATCGGCGGAAAAGCCGCAGGAGCGCCCATCAATATCGGAGCGCAGGGAGACTACGTGTGTCCCCCGGAGTCCGCAGAGCGATACAGCCTGGAACCGAAAATGAAGAGGAGGCCATCTACTGTTTGCGACATCGAAGCAGAGCCCATGACTTTTAACCATGGCACCGTCGATCAGGAGACCGATCACCTCCGATCCACGCGAATGGAAGGGGAAAGCCCCGAACATCTTCGATATCGTCAACACAGGTACAAGGAAAATCGTCCTAGGAATACTGGGATAAAGCTCGTGAGGAAAGGCCCAAGAAGCGGTCTCTTAGGGAGCCCCCAGCTACGCGAGACAGTAGCATGTGTGAGAGGATCCAAGAGTGGTCCCTTAGAATGTCCCAAGCTATACGAAAAAGTAGCATGTTACAACGAAAGAGAACTTGGAGCCAAAGATGGCTTCTCGGGACGTGCCGGCCCAGCACCGATAAAAGCCGGTGCGCCGGCCCGTTTTGCCGACCTGCCAGGCACCATCCTCCCTCACACAGCAAAAAGAGGCCGAGCTGCACCAAGAGCACCAGCGCTACAGTAGCACTACGATTTTGATGAGACGGGCTGCACGGATAATTGTTACCCCGCTCAAGGCAGACTGCCGATAGCCAATTATTTGCAGCACCACCACCTGCTGCCTAAAATTTCGCTGGCACCTGAGTGTTAACTGAAACTAATAATACAATAAACATAATGCGGCTCCTTATCAGGCCAATTTTGCGGCCCGCCTAAATACCATAAATTTTCCCACCTTTTTTCATCACAACTCTTTTCACGATGGATGAAGCATCGAAGACGACACAGACGCCGCAGTTGCCGCAGTCCAAAACCGTGGATGAGAGACCAGAGCCTGTCTCCACCGCCACGCCGACACGAAAACGACAGATCGTTGGCGACAGCGACGACGACGCCGAACCACGGACAAAGCGAGCGCGGACGACGCGACCGACCTCGGAGCCAGCACGACTGACACGACAGAACCTCGCACGCTTTAATAAGATGGGCAAGAAGAAGACCTCAGACCCCTCGGACGATTCGGGATCGACGAAGACCCTCTCGACAACGGCGTCTGGATTCGACGTCCGAGCCCGAAAGAACGGCGTCCTCGACCCCATGGGCTCTAGGCCGCCCAAGAACCTCGAAGAGATCCGCGAGCGACTCGCCGCGCCACGAGGAACAGCTTCACCTCCGGAATCGGTATACGAGGACTATGCCTACACAGTTAAGAGAGCTGTTAACGAAGCAACTATGGTCGGCGAAACACTACCGTTACTAAAGACATATCCGAGGGAACCTTACACGAGGGTGCTCAACCAGGCATTCACGGCCTTTCCGAAGGACATGGGCTTTAACAATGGCTTATCGGCTCCGCAGCCTGACTTTATCGAAGGACTTGAGATGGAAGAGTTCCGACCCTTTCCGGTTGACGAGTACGTCCAAGGGGCTGTCCTTTACAAGGATGACCGCCGCTCCGTAACACTACCACATCTGGCTGGAGAATGGAAAGGCCCCGACGGGAGCATGGCAGAAGCAACGCTGCAGAGCTCCTATGACGGAGCAGCTCTCGCCTTCGCAAGGAACCAGGCCCTTGCCTACCAGGGAGAGTTTGACCACCCTGGACACGCAAGCATCACGACCTTTACCACGAATGGTACCCAGGTCCATTTCTACGCGTACTACGCAACCCCGATCGAAGATGGCACGCTTGAATATCACCAGTTTCCTATTAAGTCGACAAGTTTGGTCAACTCTCACGGAGAACATAAGGAAGGCCGAAGAGGACTCAGGAACGCCCAGGACCACGCCAGAAAACAGTCGTACGCTCTGAAGGACCAGTTGAAGGAGCACTACAAGCAGCGCAGCAGTGGCCTCCACCCTATCGCCGAAGGGGTGCCAACTTTGCCCGTACCGGGCACCGAACCACTGCACGCATACGACAACGAAGACGATTACGAAGTCGTCGAACACCAGCCTGTTTACCAGCCGATGCCGCCTACGTCATCCAAGCACAAGAGTAGCACAACACACTCTCACCATTCGCACCACTCGCATTCGACGCCGCATTCGTCGAAGGCTCCCCTGTCCACACATAGTTCCACCCATGGTAGTGGCCAGAAGCGAAAGGCTCCATCCTCGCAAGGATCGTCAAGCGGTTCTTCCTATCATAGCAAGTACAAGAGCTACTGGAAGAAGGACGCCATAACCGGACGTTATTACCACAAGCATTCGGATGGTACCGTCTCTTGGCTTGACGACGCCGAGGAAGGCGAGCGTGACTAGTACGGTCTCTGGGACATCGACCATAAAGGAGGGGAAGCCTGTTACAACCTGCCAAGCCGTGGCAATATTATAAGCACGTGACCACGGTTGGTTATATAATTACGGTAGGCCGCGGGGTTAGGAACGATCATAAGATAATTAACCACAGGGTAATAATACCGAAATAAATAATATAAAACTTATGGGTAAAAAAATTTTAAATAATTAATTAATAATAATATTTAAAATAATATTTATAATATTGTATTTAAAATAAATTACCAAATATAATTTTTTTTTAATAAATTTGGCTTATTATTTAAAAATTATTTAAAAATAATAAATTCTTTTTATTATTTATACTTATTTTTACCTAAATAATTTTTAAATTTAATTTTTATTTAACCATAAAGTAAAAAGGTATTTAATATTATATTAATTTTATTATTAAATATATTTTTATTTTTTATTAATATAAATCCTTTATTTATAAACCCTTATAAAAGTTTGGGTGTAATACCTTTGCGCTTCCTCGCAGTATTGGAAAATATTAAAATAACGATAGTTTCCCTATTTTCGTTGCGGCGATGGGCCGTCATTAATCTGCTTCATTCCGTACGGCGTTATTTGCCAAGTTCCCGGAGCAACTTCCAAACATATATTATGGAGAGACAACCGGCAAACAACATCAACACAACCATCACCTACATACTTTGCTTTTCATGGGACGGATTTACCGTTGTTGGACAATCCTGGAGGAAATCTGAGCATAGCACACCGTGCCTTGCTGAGGCATGAGGAAGCATAAAAAGGACCCATGCCCCGGAGATAGTCTCGTCGTACCTTGTCCTACCGTGGAAGTAAACCTAGGTTGGACCCATATTGTGCGGTTTAATATCATTCACCTCACTCCATTTTATCTTCATTTGGTTCAAGGTAATGTTCACCAAGGGGGGCCAAGCTCAGGGCCGTCCTGGCGGCGGCGGTGGTGGCGGCGGTGGCGGCGGTTATCAAGGACAGGGACAAGGAAAAAAGTTCAATCAGGGTAAAGACAATTGGCAGAAGGGGGGCCAGGGGAAAGGTGGGAGAGACAAGAATCAAGCAGGGAATCCTAGAGGCCCTAGACAAACATGGAAGTATCCCGCCGAAAATTCCACCGTCAAGGTTGTGGTCAACTACTTCCCCCTGCTCATCGACAAGGAAAAGGAAGGCATTCGGGTTCACAGCTACTCAATTGCCAATGAAGGAATCAAGCGAACGATGACGAATAAAGAGGGCAAAGAGGAAGACATCACCAAACCAAAGTTGGTCGGTAAGAAGCTCAGGAATCTCGTCGCTTTGAGCATCCGGCAGCACTTCGAGCATTTCCATCTTGCGACAAACTTCTCGGACTCCTTGTACAGCACCAAGGAGCTCTACCATGGAGGCCCAGCCAAGGAGTTCGAGGTCATACCCGATCGGGAGCCGGCCAGGCCTGGGACGACCAGTGTGGGTCCTGAGAATATGTTTCAGCCCCCAAGGAGCCACAAGATCATCCTGAGGAAGCAAGGTGTCACTCCGCTCAGAGAGATGGCCAGGTTTGCCACGAACGACGGCAGCAGTCGGGATTACTCGCCTCCCGACGAGGCAACGAGGGACAAGTATATCAAGTTCTTCAACGTTGTGCTCGGGCACAGGGCGAAGGATCCAAAGAACGGCAGCTTCGTCTCTGTGGGGTCGAAATCGTTTGCCATACCGGCCCATCCACAAGACGTAGGCCCTCATTTGCAGCTCTACCCGAATTGCACGCTCTTGGAACCGCTCAGAGGGTACTTCTCGAGCGTGCGCCCTGGACTCGAGGGTCTCTACGTCAACGTTAATGTCTGCCATAGCGCTTTCTACCCATCTATCAAGATGAGCCAGTACTGGGAAAACATCGTCCAGTGCTATCCTACGACAAGGTCGGACGAAGTGCTGAAGCTGGCCAGATTCTGGCTTATTGGCCGCAAGTTCGCCGTGTCTCATGTTCCTGGTAAAGTGTATACCGTCGCGTCAATCCCTGGGATCGCCGGCGAAGCACCCGACGTGGCAAAAAACCAGATACTACACACATTCCAGGACTACTACCGTACTTGTAAGCCAAATATCGAGTCCTCTCTCGCTTGAAGATGCGCCGCGATGGATTGAATGAACATGGATCTTTTCGAGGCATTTGGTAGTCGTCCACTAACCAGCACCATGAAGTCCATCAGGTTTCCGTGAAAAGAGAATACCCTACCGTGTCTCCTGCCAGAGCCGGTATGCCGGACTTTCCCCTCGAAGTGTGTACCTTGATCGAGGCCCAGAGGTATCGGCAAAGAGTGCCCGACGACCTCGCCGATCGGATGCACAGGTTCTGTATCAACAAACCACACGTAAACCAAGGCCGGATAGAAAGGACTGGGTACGAGGTGACTGGCTGTGACAGGACAAGTGCGGGAAGTAAACTCGTAAGTTCTCCCCCTGGACAGAATCTACACCCACGCCGAAGTTCCAAGTTAGTTCAGCGGGCCCGGGCTGACTCAAATTGACTTCAATCTTTTTCGCCAGAGGGGATTTGGAGTCCAGGTGACCAGGCGGCTGGAGACCATAGAGGCCGGTTTCCTTCGACCCTGCATACTCCAATACCAGAACCGAAGCTGTGCGGTAATTCGCGAAGGAACGAACGACTGGAACCCGCTGAAGTTCTACCAACCCGCTCTGTTGCCCTCCGATTTCTTTTGGGGAGCCGTCAACCTCACCAAGTACAACATAAGTGGCAATACAGCCGTTGAGTTCAAAACCGAAATCATAGAATCCTTGAAAGTATTTTCAGCCACTGCCAACGACTCTTGGGGCTTATTGCTTCCCGAAAACAAAATCTCCGGCGCCTTCACGGGTGCCCGCAACATCACCTACAGGTCCAACCCGGTACCCAAGGACGATGATGAAGTCATTCGGGGAATGTTCAAGGACGCCGACAACCTGCGCGTCAGCCTCGTCATCGTCATCCTCGACGAAAAGAGCATCCCGGTCTACAACCACATCAAGTACGTGGCAGACACCCTGGGATACGAACGGAAGATCCACACGGTGTGCGTCGTGTGGAAAAGAAAGTGGGAGAATTGGAAAGCGAGAGGCTCCAAGTCGTACTTTGGCAACGTGGCGCTCAAGATCAACATGAAGCTCGGAGGAAAGAACCACACCTCCATGTTCGAGAAGGCGGGCCAAGGGAACGACAAACAGCACTGGACACACATCCTCGACTCGGGCAAAGATAAAAACGAACACACCATGGCCCTCGGGATCGACGTCGTGCACCCTCCGCCTCTGAGCGCTGGCGACCAGAACACGGTCGACGAGAAGATGAAGGAGCAGGAGAACAAGAAGGACGAGGAGGAGGATGAGGAGGAGAAGGAGAAGGGAGCTCAACCCCCCTCGGGAAATAGCCAGGGGAAGAAGCCGCAAACGCCCCTAGCGGAGAAAGACCGAGCAGGAGCGGAGCCTAAGCTAAAGGGAGCATCGCCAACCCCAAAAAAGGCCCCCGTCCGCCGGGAAAACCCCACCCCCAGCAAACCAGAAGCCAGGTTCCCCCGCCCCAGCATCGCCGCCGTGGTCGGCTCCAACTCCCGCGACTTCTGCCACTGGGCGGGCAGCATGCGCTCCCAGCAGCGGTCGGGCCAGGAGGTGGTGATCCACTCCCTCGGGGACATGGTCAAGGAGCGCATCCGCTACTACTTCGACTCCCAGCCCGCCGCCGGGCAGGAGAAGCGCATGCCCACCCGCATCCTCGTCTTCCGCGACGGCGTCTCGGAGGGGCAGTACGCCGCCGTCCTCGAGACCGAGCTCCCCGCCATCCGCGCCGCCGCGAGGGAGGTCTACCGCGAGCTGTCCGACGACGACGGCGCCGGCGCCGGCGCCGGCCTGACCGAGAACCCCAAGATCACCCTCATAGTGGTCGGGAAGCGCCACCACACCCGCTTCTACCCCGCCGACCCGCACGCGCAGAGGGACGTGCTCTCCGGGGGCAACTTCATCCCCGGCCTCGTCGTGAGCAGCGCCGCCGACCGCTCCCGCTGGGACTTCTTCCTCCAGTCCCACCTCCCCCTTCAGGGGACCGCCCGCCCCGCGCACTACGTCGTCCTCCACGACGAGATCTTCGCCAAGCACGGCGACGGCGACGGCGACGACGACGCGCGGCACCGCCCCAAAGCCCCCCCCACCTCGCGGGACGCCCAGCGCCGCGCGCAAAAGATCTGCATGGCCATGTGCCAGTCGTACGGGCGCGCCAACAAGATCGTCAGCATCCCCGCCCCGGTGTACTTCGCCGATCTCCTCTGCGCGAGGGGCGAAAAGTACAGGAGCGCCCTCCTGCCCCGGGACCTCCACCTGCTCACCCGCCACCAGGTCGACAAGCTCGACGACGCGCTGAGGTCCACCTACCTCGAGAACACCATGTTCTATGTTTGAAGGTCGGAGAGGGGGAAAAAAGGGGGTTGGGCTCGAGAGGCTGCTGGTCTCCTCCCTCTATGCGGTCGGAGGAGATGTGATGGTGGACGGACGTCTGGCCAAGTAGAGCAATCGTCGCTTGACAAAACTAGATGTGAGGAGATACAAGTAAGTATGACGCGGGGACGGAAACTCGAACGGATACTGTTTATACTGTTAGAAAAGATAGACTGCATGAATGGAGAGTTATTGAATGCTTCCAGAAGCGGAATGAGCGAAACTTCAAACATCAAATTTGATAAGGGGAACATGCATGAAATGCAATGACAGGGTATTTACAGCCTTCATCAATAGCCGGTAAAACTCCACGGAAAAAGGGATACAATGTTCCCACAATGCTGAGCCCAAGTTTCAGCGATACGACCAAATTACCGGAAGTTTCCAATGCATGGACGTCTGTCCTATATCACCAGCTCTGTACCAATGCTTCCATTCTATCAGTAACCCCGCCCCAGTCCCCGCTGGTTCTTTAAAGTTTGGATCGCACCGCCTCTAATCTATACTTAACGTCCTTTAATGCCTTGTTAGACGGCTTCCAGTCGTCGAATTTCCTGAGCAAATCTGCAGTCTCGGATGTTAATTCCGTCTTGACAAAATCCTCCTCCAGCAAGCCCCTCATTATCCACGGGAGGTGGTAAGGGTTCGGGTTGGTGAGGCCTTCGTGCCTTTGGACCTGGCAGTCTGTCTGTTGTACATCGGTAGTCTCAAGAGCATGAGACACAGCCAAACTGTAAGACGTAGGTCAGTCGTCAGTTTTCATCAAGGAGGCAAAAGCGACGCGTTCAACTTACTCGTATACTTGGCCATCGTCATACAGACGAGAGTGGCCCTCGCCGCCATACAGACTTCCAGCGAGAGGGACCGACAACTCTCGCACAAGCCCATGATCTGATATTCCTAGATTTCGTAGTTTCAATGCAAACCCAACCAGATTGGCAATACTGAGGTTCTGTTAGTGAGTGTGCCAATGGGGGAGGTAAGTCAATCAACATACAAGTCGGGAGCATGAATGCGCCCATCGATAAAGACAGCTCGATAAATATACGGATGAGCTGCCGGGGAATAAACAGCCGACTCCATGGGAACGAGCTGGTCGTCGATGCTGCCAACATACGTGATTCGCACGCCGTAGGCAAGAACCTCCTTTAGTGAATGTTCGTACCGCTGGTATATGTCGCTGTCCGGGTTGGAGAACTGCCATAGCTCTGCCGCAGAGCCCATCAACATGCCCATTCCAGACTTGTAGTCGGGAAACGGCCCGAGAGAAACGCCAGCTGTGATTTGTTAGCTTCACATCCAACACGGAGCGATAGAACACGCCACATGTATGGGAGCTTCCTTACCCATTGCGCAAATGCCTATTTTTGACGCTGTGACAATGCCGAGGTCGATTAGCTTGGCCACCAACATGACGCTGACGGGCACGCCTTGGGAATGGCAAGACACCATGATGAAATCGGCATTTCGGATGTGATCAATCCAGTTCAACAAAAGCCTCCATAAATTGTCAACCCTGTCGGCGATTTTGCCCTCGCCCTCAAGAGCAACTGTTCCGATTTCCAGATCGCCGCAGCCGTTATTCTCCGCCCATCGCCTTATCGCCTCAGCGCCGTGGCTGGCGAATTTGATCGAAGTGCCTGTTGGCTGTCCAATCATCGGCCGCAGATACGATGCTGGAAAGAGCCCATGGACTCCAATGGCAAGAGCCTTCTTGAGCTTAGGTGTTTCCATGCACCGGAAGACGTGTCTCGCTGGTGGCTGCCGTGTTCGAAGCAGCAGCTCGGCTATTTGACGGAGGATAGATGGGTTTTCCTTCATCTGATACGTACTATGAAAGGACGGGAGAAGCAAATTCGGAACAATTGACTTGGAGGCGGCGGGGCTTTTGGAAACATTGGCACTGGAAAGCGCCTGGGCTTTTGATGATTCTGTCGCAGGTGTACAAGGCCGTTCGGGAGCTGGTTCGTCCACGTCTACTGATTGTGGCCTTGCCCTCTTGGTCTTTTTCTTTACCGAAAGTATCGACATGGCTGGCGAAGACTTTGGCTGAGCCTGTTCTTTGGGAGGGGACTTGTTCTCGATATCGACAGCGGTTGCTGGCTTGGGATGGTCTTCGGACTTGTCTCCCATGACGGCAAGCTCGCCATGTTCAGATGGGCAGTACTCCTTTCCTTTTGCTTTGATCTTTGATTCTCTGGACCAAAACGCCCATGTGGAGCCTGCAGAGGGGACCGGCTGTGGCTTGGCGGTGGGGGGAGGTGCATCTTCCATGGGCACATCCTCCGGTTCTTGGACTGTTGACGGCTGAGAAGGTTCATTTGGTTCTTCCAACGGTGGTTGGACCGGTGTTTTTTTTGATGTCGCGGTGGGCCAAAGGAACCAGGAACTCTTTTTGGGAACTTGTTGGTCTTGACTTGGTGGTTCAGCTGCGTCGTCCGGGTTTGCTGTTGAGGTCTCTGGCTCTGGCTGGCTAGGGGGCGCAGAATCTGCAAGGCCATCTTTCTTGGGAGTTTCTTCCGACTGCTCGTTCCCAACCGCAGGCGCCGTAGTACCCGGGTCTTTCGCAGGTGCTTTTCCAAACCAATCTAACCACCCGGGCGCGGGCCGCTGAGGGTTATTCGCAGATTCGGAATCCATTGTTTTCACATCGTCTTCTGTTGCCTCGTCGGCGACAGGCTTATCGGGGCCTTCCTCTGTAGTTTGGGCGGCCGCTGTTTCGCCGTTTCCGGCAAGTGACTCGGTGTGGCCTGCATCGGTACTCGAATCGGGTTTCTGGTCCGTGTCGAGGGAAGTATCTGGCGTTGGGGTAGCTTCGGGCTTCTTTGTCTCGAAGCGGGTGAAGTCAGGGGTTGACGGAGGTTTAGAAGTGCCTCCCATGATGGATTCACGAGCTACTACGGGGGTCGAAGCGGACGACTTTGGAATGCGCGGCCAGGAACCATACCAGCTCCTAGTTTTCCGGACTTGTTGTTTTGGCTGGAAATTGTGACGGTCGTCAGTCCAGCACATGTGAAAGTGTTGGGAGATGGTACAATTTGACAGGGGTGGCAACATGTGAGGGATGCTGGATCATGGATGGAAGTTAGGTATGCAGCGTTTACGTCAACTTACTGTTCTGACTGAATTCACAGCTGGGCTTGAAGCAGCAGGGCCTGTGGCAGCGATTGTCTTATTGCTGAGAGTAGAAGAAGATGCCGTCGTCGAAGGAATGAAAGTCCCGGTGGCGACCGTGAGGGTGCTCGAGGTGGACTGCAGTGACGTGTTCGGTCCGGTAGATTGACCATTGGCAGCTTGAGACGTTCCTTCTGCTGCCGTCGCCGCTGAGGCTTCCGCTGCCGGGCTCGCTCCGCTAGAGGTATCGTCCGCCGTGGAGCCGCGTCGGGCGCGCTTCCTCGGCCCCATAAAGAATGACGAAAATGGTCTTGACGGTGACCGAGCCATGGAGTTTGCAGTAACACCATTTCAGGTTGGAATAGCTCTACACGGGAGCTTCATTAAGGAGAAGACAGCAAAATAGAGTGTTCTGCATGAGTAGATAGGGCAAAGAAACAGACAGCCTGATGAGCCTTTGAGAGCGCTGCCTGGCGCAGACCGAAACCAATCAATGCAAATGCCCCTCGAGGAGAGGAGCACCGCCAACAGGCATGGGATCTGGCTGCGATCGGCAGCAGGGACTGGTGACGTCGCTTATCTCTTATCAAGCCTTTGAAAGCATGATCAAAATACTGCGGCCCAATAATATGCCGGGTGGGGAGCTTAGTACTACTACAGCTACTGCTCAGTATTTGAATGCATGCGAGCCTTATCGATAATGTGAGTACGTGATATTTTTTTCCAGGACCCAGTCCAGTTTTGACAAAAATGTTGCAGTTCAGAAGCTCAACGCTGCACTCACGAAACCGCCCGCAACACCTCAATATTTTCTCTTTCGCCGACTCGCTGTGCCAAACATGAGTGGCGTCAAAAGGAAGGCTAGCGCCGTGAGCAGCGCTCCATCCAAGGTTCCAAAGACGAATTCCTCCTCCAGTCCTGCTATCAAATCAAAGCCGCACAAGACAAGAGATGAAGGCAACACCACAGCCGTAAAACCTTCGCAGACACTCAACCTGCGGGAGGAGGAGCCGCTGTTCCCAAGAGGAGGTGGTAGCGCCCTGACCCCTTTCGAACACAAACAAATTAAGGCCCAGGCCACAAGAGATGTGCTGTTCGAAGACGCACAGAAGCCGGCTAAGGTCGAGAAGAAGAAGCGTCGCAAATCTCAGGCGAAGGGAAAGGACAGCACGGAGAAGGCTCTGAAGGAGGATCATGTCAAAATCGAGTCTCTAAACCACAAGGTACACCCTAAAAATCCGATCAGCTACCAGACCCTTGTCAGTCTGCTAACTTTTTCCAGCGCCTCGTGAAAGGATCGCTCGTCCTAGGCCAAGTTTCAGATATCAAGCCCGACGGACTGGTCCTATCGCTTCCGAATAATCTCATCGGCCATGTCTCCCTCTCAGCCATATCCGACCCCTTTTACAAGCTGGTGGAATCTGAGGCGAATAAGGAAAACGATGTCGATGACGACCAAGGTGCCGAGGAAGACGACCCAATATTTTCCACCCTTCAGGCAATGTTCCAAATTGGCCAGTTCCTCCGCGCCTGCGTATTATCAACCTCAGAAGACTCCCTTCTTGACAGGAACAAATCGAAGCGACGCATTGAGCTGTCTATTCGATCCGATTCGGCGAACACTGGCCTCGAGCCGGAAAATGTCGCCCCGAATGTTACTTTGATGGCATCCGTTCTCAGCGTCGAAGACCACGGCTATATCATGGACTTGGGGTATGAATCCAAGCTCCGGGGGTTTCTTCTCAAGAAGGAAATGGGACAACAAAACGGAGCCGACCTGGTACCAGGAGCTGTCTTCCTCTGTTTGGTCACCAGCAAGACTGGAGGAACGGTGGTACAACTGTCTTCTCGAACTGAAAAGTTTGGAAAGCCGCGGAGTACACCTACTACTGCTCCCACCATCGATGCCTTCCTTCCGGGGACTCAAGCTGAGGTTCTCATCACGAACGTTTCGAATGGCGGGCTAATTGGGAAAATTGCTGGCAGCTTGGATGTCACCGCGGATGCTATACACTCCGGATCGGCTTTTGGGATCGGGCTGTCCAACAAGTATGAGGTTGGATCGAAGCACAAAGCAAGAGTAATCTGCACATTTCCTACCGCAGATAACCCCAAGGTCGGAATATCCTTCCTGGGTCACATCATATCGATGGATGTGCCCTGGACGAATTCTGTTGCGGCAGGTTCAGCCATGGCGCCCTTGGATAAGGTCCCTCTCTCTTCGATTGTCGAAGAATGCACCGTCCGTAGAGTGGAGCCTGGCATCGGTCTTTTCGTGGACATCGGCCAGGGCCTGTCTGGATTCGTCCATATCTCCCGCTTGAAGGATGGCAAAGTTGATGCCTTGTACGAAACAAGCGGCCCATTCAAGACTGATTCAACTCATAAAGGGCGCGTTCTGGGGTACAATCCGTTTGATGGTCTCTTTCAAATATCGTTCGAGCAGAGCGTCATAAACCAACTATACTTGAGAGTGGAGGACGTTCCGATCGGCGAGCTCGTCCAAGGTGTTGTGGCGAGGCAGTTGATTCGGGAAGGTGGCTTAGCCATTATTGTCAAGCTGGCTGATGGGATCGATGGGCTCGTCAATTACATCCACCTATCAGACGTACCACTGAAGCACCCCGAGCGGAAGTTCACAGAGGGAACAAAAGTCAAGGCCCGCGTACTATCCAAGGACCGGTCATCACGACGGCTGAGGCTCACTCTCAAGAAGACACTAGTCAACTCGGACGACCTTCCTGTCCAGTTTTATGAGCAAGTAACCGACGGCATGAAGCTCAACGGCACCATTGTCAAGTTTGCAAGCTCCGGCGCCATCATCCAGTTCTTTGGCCTTTTACGGGGCTACCTGCCAAACTCGGAGATGAGCGAGGCTTTTGTCGCGGATCCCAAGAGTCACTTCCGTATTGGCCAAGTGCTGACATTACACGTGCTCGAGGTGGTGCCGGAGAAGCGACGTCTCATTGTGTCCTGCAAGGATCCGGCGGCGTTCGGCATTGAGAAGCACAGCGCACTGAAAAGCCTGAAGATCGGAGAGCTGGTGTCTGCCAAGGTCATCCAGACAACGGAAAATGATATTGCCCTCGAGCTGTCTGACAGTGGTCTGAGAGCTGTGCTTCCTGTCGGCCATCTCTCCGACAAGTCTGCCAAGAAAAACCAATCCGCTCTTAAAAAGATTCGCGCAGATCAAGCTCTAAACAGCTTGATGGTTCTGGACAAGAACGAAGGCCGCCGATTGATAACACTCACCCAGAAGCCTAGTCTTCTGGAAGCTGCCAAGAGCGGAAACCTTCTAGCATCTTTCGAGGATGCCAAGGTTGGTATGGTCGTCCCCGCTGTCGTGCGGAGCATAACTGCGACGGGTGTGTTTGTCGCTTTCGCCGGAGGACTTTCGGCACTCCTGCCTAAATCCTACCTCCCAGAGGACATTCGAAAGTTGGAGCAATTCGGCTTTGGCGTTAGCCAGTCTCTCTCGGTCCAGATCAAGACAGTAGACACGCAAACTCGCAGGATTCTGGCCACCATTCCTGGCCAGGAGGTTCCCTCAGTTGTCCCTTCCAATCCTTCAGAGTCTGTTCCCGTTGTCGATGCTGTGGATGAAGACGTGTCGACAATCTCCGACATCTCTATTGGCAGTGTGATCAAGGTGCGGGTTTCGTCCGTCAAAAGCACGCAGGTCAACATTCGCCTTTCGAGAGATATTCAAGGCCGGATAGACATGTCACAAGTGTTCGATTCGTGGAGCGAAATCCCAGATCCCAAGCATCCCCTCGCCCATTTCAAGCAGAAGGACATTCACACCGTAAAGGTTTTGGGTGTCCATGATGCTCGCAACCACAAATTTCTGCCCTTTTCCCATCGTTCTGCAAACCAGGTCCTGGAGCTTTCGGCAAAGCCGAGTGATGTGAAGAATCCATCTGCCGCTCCCCTGGACCTCTCTAGCATCGAGACTGGGTCGACCTGGATTGCATTCGTCAATGGTGTCTCATCCATTTGCCTCTGGGTTACTATCGCCCCGAACGTTCGTGGACGTATCGATTCCCTCAACCTTACTGATGATGTCGGAAAGCTGAACAATCTTGCCTCGTCATACCCTGTCGGATCTGCCATTCGCGTCCGAGTCTTATCTGTCGACCTATCGAACAAGCACCTTGATTTGACTGCGCGCTCGGTTGATAGCCCCGAGGATCTCACTTGGAACACCGTTTCGTCCAACAGCATTCTTCCGGGGCGCGTGATATCCGCAAAGGACAAGATTGTCGTTCGTTTGAGCAGCGATCTGGTTGGCTTCGTGGATCGTGTCGACATGGCTGATGACTTTGACGAAGTTGATGCTCAGAAGCTGCAGCAAAATGAGATGGTGCGCGTTTCCGTCATCAGTGTCGATGAGCACAACAAGAAGATTCGCCTTTGCATGCGTCCTTCCAAGGTTCTGAGCTCCTCTCTCCCAGTCAAGGACCGGGAAATCACGGATCTGAAGCAACTGTCGACTGGAGATGTTGTGAGGGGTTTCGTGAGACAAATATCCGACAAGGGTCTTTTCGTTTCTCTCGGAAGCAACATTGCTGGCCTGGTGAAGATTAAGGATCTCTCTGACACCTTTCTCAAGGAGTGGAAGGGCAGTTTCAAGGTTGGACAGCTCGTTAGGGCGAGGGTGGTGTATCTCAACGCGGGAGAAGGACACGCTCACCTTAGCTTGAGACCCTCCATCCTGGTCGAGAACTACAAACCTCCAATTACTTATAGCGACATACAGGAGGGGCAGATCATAACCGGCAAGATCCGCAAAGTTGAAGAGTTCGGTGCCTTCATCGTCATCGATAAGTCTGCCAACGTCAGCGGCCTCTGCCACAAGTCGGAAATGGCGGACAGCAGGGTCATTGACGATGCTCGAAAGTTTTACAATGAAGGCGATGCTGTCAAGGCTGTCGTTCTCCAAGTGGATCCTGCCAGGAAGCGTATCAGTTTTGGTCTCAAGTCCTCCTACTTCGAGGACGACAGCGATGAAGAGATGGGAGAAAGTGATGATGAATTGACAGGTGAGGATGTGGAGATGGACGATGCTGGCAGCGATATTGTCTTCAAGGGAACCGATACTGTGGACGTCGCGATGGGCGACAGCGACGAAGAAAATGAAGAAGACAGCGACGACGATGAGGGCGATTTGAACGACCAGAATAGTGACGGTGGACTTGAAGCCGGCGGCTTTGACTGGAACGCCCAGATGGCGGCGTCAGATGAAGAAGGGTCTGGCTCGGATGACCCTACTGACCTCCTGAAGCAAAAGAAGAAGCGGAAGTCCAAAGCAGCCGCTCCGGCCGTTGTTGACGCCGATGCATCTGGTCCACAAAGCGCGGCGGAGTACGATCAGGCCGTCATTCAATCACCGGACGACTCGGGTCTTTGGATGCAGTACATGGCTTTTCAGCTCGAGAACGGCGAGCTCGCCAAGGCCAGGGAGGTCATCGAACGCGCTGTCGCCTCTATCAACCCCCGAGAGCAGGATAGCAGGCTTACTGTCTGGACCGCATACATGAATGCCGAGCTAGAGTATGGAACGGAGGAAAGTCTCCAAGACGTCTTCGCACGTGCGTGCCGGGACAGTGACGAGAGGAAAGTTCACGAGAGTCTCATCCACATCTACATTGGGACAGAAAGACACGATGTAAGTTTTATACCTTCTATTTCCTCGATATGTCGATGCCTCTTGTTTTGGTTCTGTTTCTAACATAATTTACAGGCTGCTGATGAGCTCTTCAAGAAGCTGCTCAAAAAGTTCGGCTCGTTCACGCCGGAGGTCTGGATCAACTACTCACAATTCCTCCACACTACTATGCTCGACCCCAGCAGCGCACGCGATCTCTTACCCCGTGCGATCCAGCGCCTCGGGCAAGGCTCCATGGTCCAGCTGACCTCGAGGTTCGCCGCGATTGAGTACCGCAGTCCGAAGGGTCTGGCCGAGAGAGGCTACACTCTCTTCGAGGGCATCCTGACGTCTTTCCCCAAGCGTATGGACATTTGGAACCAGTTCGTAGACCTAGAGATCAATGCCAAGGGCGGCGACAAGAATGCTCCTGTGGTGAGAAGGATTTTTGAGCAGGGATCACAGGTCAAGGGGCTCAAGGCGCATGCTGCCAAGAAGTGGTTCAAGAAGTGGGCCGGGTGGGAGGAGAGCAAAGGCGATGGAGCAGAGGGCAAGGCGAAGGTTATGAAGAAGGCGGCCGAGTGGGTAAAGGCTGCCGAGGGGAGGAAGAAGGCGAGAGCTGATGCTGAGGAAGAGGATTAGAGATCTGCTCCGGCTCGCCCGAAGTCCAATGCTGTAGCTGAGCCAGGAAATCGCCGGTTTAGATAGTGCCAGGCTGTGGAAATGCTACAGTAGTATCCATTCTGTTCTTCCCAATAGTCTGCATGCAAAATAATGATTTCAATTCTGCACTTGCAGCGCCGCTTTCCAAAGAGGATCGATCATATGGGCGACCAACATGCACGTCACAGCAGTCGTCAGTACGTCACTCACAGCAACGCCTCCTCCCTCTCCGGGTCCGCAGCCCTCGCAAGTTCCAACATGACCCTCCCCAGGTAAACACTCATGTCCTTCTCCCTAAACGCCCTGCCAAACCACTCCCTGCCTTGCTCCGCCACCTCCCGGGCGCGTTCCCTCCCCAGCCCGGTGGAGGTAAGCCACAAGACGGCCTCAGGCATCTCTTGCATCCCCAAACTGATTGGCACGTAGTGAACCCACGGGTAGAGCCTTTCGTCGTGCCACTCCTTCAGCACGGTCAGCTTCAGGGGCAGGGAGCGCGACGCCAGCAGCTTGTAGAAGCGGCCGCTCACGCCGTTGCCGTCCACGTCGAAAGCGAGGCGGGAGGCCAGGGGCTTGTGGGGGGAGGCCCACGGCGGGGCGCGGAAGCGGCGCGCCTGTTCGCGGCAGGCGGGGGGCGCGCACTGGAATATGCGCGTCGCGGCCGTGTCGTACAGCCTGCCGTTCAGGAAGGCGGACTCGGCCGGCCGGATGGTACGGCCCGCGCCCTCCCGGAGGTAGTAGTGGTGGTAGTAGTCGTAGTCGTAGTCGTAGTCGTAGTCGTAGTCGTAGTCGTAGTAGCGCTGCGGGCTGCTGCTGCTGCTGCTGCTGCTGCTGCTGTGCGTCTTGGCCACGAATCTCTGCCTGTGAAGCCGCCTCCACGAATCCCTGCCGGAGGCGAACCCGCCCGTAGTAGACCCCGCCCAGTACATGTCGTTGGATTTTGCCTCCCAGGGCATGTCGCGACCCTGGTCGTACGAGAAGCCGGGCTCCACCACGTACGCCGGGCTGGGAAGCAACAGGTCTCCCATTGTCGACGGGGCCCCGGTGGAAAAGACGGGGACCAGGCCCTCGATGAGCCGGAAGGAGGTGGGCGACGTGAAGAGCCCGTGCTGGCGGCTGTATTCGGGGTGGCTGCAGAGGTTTTGAGATTGCGAGAGGGATGCCGCGAAGGGGAGGCCGAAAGTTTCCACCGGGCGATTTAGCGACGGCGATGATGATGACGACGACGTGTCGGCGCTCTTGTTGGCGTGTTGCTGTCGTTGTTGTTGGTGTTGCCCCTGGTGGGGGAGATCAATTGCGCAGAACTTTGTAATCGCGTCCCACGTGGGTTTCCCCGCCAAATCCGTCATATTGACCTTTCCTCCCCATCTTTCTATTCCGTCGGCATCTCCACCGCCGCCATCGCCGCCATCGCCGCCATGGTCTTCCTCCAAGGATCCCCGCGGCGGAGGCGGCGGAGGAGGAGGAGGAATCAACACTCTCGGCTCGTCAAGATGATTCACCAGAAACGTCATCCTGCGCGGCAAAGCACCCCCAAGATCCGCCAACATCATGTCGAGCAATCTTCCCACGTGTCTGTCGAACGTTCGCTTGGGGTGCGAGCAGGTCGTCTTGGCCCTGGCTTTCCCCCCCTTCGTTCCGCCGTCCCCCACGCCCCCGTCCGCGCGGTGCCCTGCGCCGGGCTCGAGGAGACAGCTCCACACATCCACGCCCTTCGCCTTTGATGCCTCCACGATCGCCCGAGCCACCTCTCTCCCGCCGACGCGAAGAAACGGTTTTATCCTCTGGAAAACGTCGTCGAATTCGTCTATTATCGGACTGTCGTGTTCCTTGGCATAAGCGAGCCACTCGCCGAACCCAGGCGGAGGGTCTATCCCGTAGCGCCGTCGGTACTCGGTTTCGGCGGCGGAAGTATTTCGAGATTGCCTTTGCAGCATGCGCTCGAAGTCGGCGCGGGAGGAGTGTATAAGTGCTTCGATCGGATGGGGGCGTGGGTTTTCTGGAGTTTGAGGGAGAAGGAAGCTAGGAGGGATTGACGAGACGGAATCGTGGATAAGGTAGATGTTTGAGAGGTAGGGGATGAGCGGGATGAGAATGAGGATCCAAAGAATTCTTGTTCCTGCAGCGGTGGCTCCATGTTTCGTCTTATGGGCGACGGACTGTTTGGGGATTAGATGGATTATTTGGCCGAGGACGAGGAAGGACGCGAAGACGGTGGATTCAGCGCGGAGCTCGGACGTTTCGAGGAAGGGGGAGCGAGTAGATAGGATGCTGAAGGTTAGGATCAGGGTAGCAACGAGCCACGAAGAGGTGTAGCTAGCCTAGAGATAGTAGACTGGTCAGTTCCGGTTCCAGAGGATATTTACGGTCATGGAATAACTGAAACATGAAGGTTTCTTGTGTTTAAGCAGGGAGGAGCAGGATACGTACTATTCTAATGGTAAAATACCAAGACAATGCTTTCACCAAGCCCACTTGTAGTATCCCAGGCAAGGTTAGGGTGCTATCGCAGAGGCTCTCGGCGTGGCCGAGGTTAAGATATAGCGCGACGCCCAAAGCGAGCACAACCCGCAGAGAAAGGGGGACCACAACTCCTTCGACATCGCGAATACGCGGAAGGAACTTGAGAAGGATAAGGCGGGCTCTGCCCCTCCCTTCCTCTTGTACGGTATTCTTCGGTGTGAGGGCGACGTATACGACCAGGAGAGCAGCAGTGGGAATGAGAGAGAGGGCGCTGCGTAGAGCATCCCCGTCCCACAGGAGGACAGTTGCAAAGGACGCAACCGCGGCCGCGCCCCAGATACTTTCGACGAGAAGGTGGAACAAGCACCGGCATGGACTACCAGCGGTGGCGGCCGTCAAAGGAAGCTGGATTTTCGGAGACTGTGTATTTAGACGGAGCAGATGCCTTTCTGCTATCAGAAGAAGTGGAGTCAACGCTGGCTAGTGCATCTTTGTGGTCAATAATGGACTGTCCAGTCTCAGGTTTTCGGTTTGCCGGGCTCCTTGCTGGGGCATGGCTTACAAGTCCAACGGCCCCACACGTGTTGGAGTGTCCGAAAACACCAGCAATCACAATAGCTCCGACGACAATGAACAGCAATGATTCTGACTGCCTCGGCAGGAGCAAGGATCGAAATAGTGGTGGTAATGGTGGTACTCCTGGATGCTCTCTCGGAAACGCTGAAGTCGCTCCCAGTCCCGCGGTTGTGGCACTGCCAGCGGTGGCCAACCGTTTCTTCCTGCTGGAAATCCTGAAGAGAACTGGCAGAATAATCCAGCACAGCATCTCGGAGCAAGCCTCGGAGTCCCCGCCGGATGAGAAGCGTCGCGCAAGGGCCGAACACAGAACTGCGGCGCCGGCTGACCCTGCCACCGGGCTGATGCCTCGCAGTAGAGGACGGGGCTTCAGCATTGTCGGTTTCGGGGCGGAGGGTGCTTTCTGCGAGGCTATGTTTTATCAAGTGTCGTTTATCTCGTCCGGGCGGAAACTCATGGTGCAGG
Source organism: Zalerion maritima (assembly GCA_022664585.2). Lineage (NCBI taxonomy): Eukaryota > Fungi > Ascomycota > Sordariomycetes > Lulworthiales > Lulworthiaceae > Zalerion > Zalerion maritima. Next base: position 125,566 of record JAKWBI020000025.1, on the reverse strand, counting down.
AAGAGAAAGAGACGAACAAGAAGAAGGAGAAGAAGAAGAAGAAGAAGACAAACAAGAAGAAGAAGGAAGATGCGGGTGCTTCGGCATTCCGGGCATGTGTTTGGTTGTACGGCTTCAAGAGGATTTGTATGGTATGTACATAGGCTAAAAAGAACAATCATCCATGCGGCATGATGCGTGATAGTAAGGGCGCGTATCTTGGCTCTTCCCATCCCGGTCCTCCGCGATTCTCATCGATCAATCCTCTCAACCTCGGGCGGCCAGGCATCACGGACAAATTTTGGTTGGCTCTCGAAAAGGACCATTCTGGAGGGTGTAGCATTCGTCGTTACATTATAATTAGTCAATAAGGAAAGAAGGGAGTTTGGGCAGCCTAACGACATGGCATATCCAGGTTTCCGAGCCGGGGCCTTAATTCCTTTGGGGCAGTGCAGTATCAAGACCTTCCGTATGCGGCACGCCGTACTATAGGACCAGAGTTTGCGAGTGGTACCGAGCCCGCGATGGTTCCATCATGGCCCCCAAAACAGCCCAGCCCGGACGGGTAGAAGAACAATGCATTGATTGAAAATTGTAACCTGCACCTTCCCGGCATGTGATCTGGCGTGTGTTCCTCCAAGGGAAGGGATATTGCCAGTGGCTACAAGCTTTTGTGCCTCTGTTGAGAGGTTCATTTATGCTGTGCCCCAAAAAGTACGGTGGGGGATATTCAGCCTCATTACTTCTCCGGTGTTGCCATGCCATCCATTGTGAGGTGCCATGTCGCAACTTGGATTGTATCGACTTACAACCTCCCCTGCGGGCCGCTTCCACGCCTGGTTCCAAAGAACCAGAGTTCGTTTCTTGGTACGTAAACCCATGGTGCTGATGCGTGGAAGCGGCTTCATAATATCTGTAATAAACTGCTAGGCTGCTACAGCGTTGATGTCACCTCAGCATACTGTAAGTTACTCTTTTCATCATCTGGTTCCAGCACCGGGAGACTGCAGCATATCCCGGAGCCTCGAGAGGACAACCCCTATTCGGTCGTACACTCTACACATTGTATTTTGAGGCATACAAACTCACCAATCTACTCCTACCACGCTTCCCGACCAGCTTACCACGTTTTCCCGAGTCCAACGAAGGTATTCGCAATGCAGGATAAAGGAGACTGCGTTTGATGACCAGCACTCAACCCTTTAGAATTAGCTTCGCTAGAGGAAGATGCGTGGCCGTAAGCAGCAACTGTCCCAAGGTTACTGCTGCGTGTCGACCCTGGGCGGTGATAAAAGTGTTGCAGGGGGAATAGATGAAAGGCAGATCGCTTCTTAGAGATAGTGCTGCACGTGATCCCATATCTTGATGGTGATCGGTGTAGCCCGAGGGGCGGCAAATCCCTTCGCAACACAAAATTCTTTCCTGTCTGCCCGCCCAACTTTTTGTATTTTATATTCGCACAGTCATCTCGCATCCTGAACTATTCATTTCACTCCCAGAATCTAGACGAGCAAGTGGTAGCCTCGGTAGAAAGGGAGACAATTCATCAAGGAGCCCTAACGAGGCCACTGGAAAGGGTTAGCTATGTAGACGCACCCAGTATTCTTCCGCTGCTGCACGAGCTTCTAGAGAGAGAGACACTGCATGTTCCCCCGCGTGATTCACTTCCCGGCACTCGTGGATCATGGAGTATTGTGATTGTCCAACACGTGATCCGTACCCTCTCTGCGGCTCGGAAAGATTGTATTTAATCTGCGTACCGCGATCGTCCCCTTCCTGTTCTCCGCGCAGCAGCAAACCTGCCAGCCTCCAGCGCGTAATAACACCTACACACCACAGCGCCACTCGCTAGTCTCGTCGGCGGACATGTTGAACCTCTACACATCATCGCGCTCCCTGTGGTGGCGCTGCTTGATGAGACGGAAACCGCCGCCAAGACATTCTTGCCCCCATTTCTGCCACCTTCGATGTGGTTGTTATTGACTCCATCGCTGACGCCGTCCACGGTCGAGAGCCACTGTCCAAGTACCGCCACGGCCCCTCCTATCCAACGTAGTCCCAGGGAAGATATTCGCAAGAGGATCCAAAGTACCAGGGTGAAGTTTGTCCGTACCATCGTCGCCACGGCTTGGGCCTCCGTCTCGACGACCTCTTCATCTTTGTCTCGTGCCTCGTCTTTCGTATCTTTCTCGCCTTTTTTCCACCCAGGTGGTGGCCCGGGGGGTGGTTCAAAATCCATACTTTGCAACCTGGCCAGGTCTTCTAATGTCGCCGCTGTCGCTCCTGTCGAGGTATGGCAGTCGGAAAAAATCGACGATGCCGAGGCGCTGATGGAAGAAGGCGCGCGCGAGCTGGATCTCCTTCTCCCGCTGCTCGGAGGCGGCGGCTCCAAAAGCCCGGGATACATGGTGCCAGGGAGCCTTCCTGGGCCAATCTCGCTGCCAAACTGGCTGGCGGAGCCGAGCGAGTGGGCAGTTCCGATGGAGGGCAACGATGGCCTCACGCCTCCCTGAAGGTATCCCCAAGCATCGCTTCCAAGCGACGGCGAGCTTTGAAGGTCCATCGGCATCGCAGTTGGAATCTCGGGAGCAACATCCAGGTAATTCTCCACCACCATCGCTTCCGAGAGCCCTTTCGCGTGTTCGTCCAGGCTCTTGTCCCACCAGGTGACCCCGTCCCTCTGCTTAAAGTTCACCAGCGTCACGACCCTGTTGTCCTTCCCGCCGAGCTTCTTCCCAAACTTCGACAGGCGCGGCGAAAAGTGACGCTTCTTCTTCTCGACCCTTCCTTCGACCTCGACCGTCATGAAGAACGGCTGGCCCCCGTGTTCGAAGGCGAACGCGGTGTGAAAGCTTTTCGTGCGCGTCTGGATCTCTTCCTCCAGATCGTTTTCCGTGAGCCGCCAGACGAGGGTCTTGTACATCCAGGAAGGCCCTCGCTCCTCTGGCGCGGTGCTCTGGCTTCGTTGGCGGCGGTATCCCTTTTCATCTTGGGACATGGCGTCGTCGTTAACTATCTGGCCGGAGAAGGTCCAGCGGCACCGCTGTTGGGTCATCTTCTCCTTGTTGATTCCCACCCCGCCGGCCCCCTGCCCCATGGCGTAAAATTCGGGCGTAAATTGTTTCGTTCGGCGCAGAAATCGCTGTCGCTCTTCCCCGCTGAGCCGCTTGGGACCAAACCAATCTGTTATCACCGCGGGGCATGTCGTCTTGCGGAGCTGTCGCTGACCTGGCATGTCTCTGTCAGAGTCATTGGCGTTGGCAACCTCATCCGGCAGCGTCCTCAGCGCTTTGTGTTGATCGTCGAGCTTCACTCTAACAATTGCGGTTCGAAGCTTGCACTCGATCGGCTCGTTGAAGCTTAGGTCCATGTAAACAATGCCCGCTGGGTTTCGATTCTCCCCCAAAACTCCCCACCGGGATTTCTTGAACAGGAACTTGACATCTACCTCGACCTTACCGTGCCTGCCTTCGATTGATCCACTACCTATCGAAGCTGGTGAGGACGAGAGGTGGTCGAAACGATCGTACTCACGAGGACCATATCCGCGTTCCCGGGCGAGGATAGGTCCCATCTGCTGCTCCCCGAATTGTTCGTGTTCCGTACGCACCGATCCCGCCATTTCTCGAGCGAGGTGTTTGTAGGCCGGTCGGTGATGGTTCAATTCTGTGATGTGGGCTGTAGCCCCTCATTTTCTATCCCATAAACGCATTAGCCTCGACGCCTCAATTGCCTGCGTGAATGCGGTCTTGCATGAAGGCTGGACGAATGGGCCAGTCTAATTGGCAGACAGGGGAGACTGTGCCACCGTGCCGCGTATCTAAGCTTCATTCATGCCCTCAATCTCTAGTATGGCGCGTAGGTAAGCAGATCGAACCTCCAAGTTTCTTCACCCCACGAGGTCGCCAACCAGACGGTCCGATCCATATTCTTTCTTGTGAGACTCGCCTCTTCGGAAAGCATGCAACGAAATCTGCAGCGCTCCGTCTCGCCAGCTCCATCTCGGAGATCGGCGAAGTCTACGAAGTCCGCCGTCTCCGGCCAGTCTCGCCGGTCTGGGGACTCGGGGTTTTATGATGGAGAAGCAAGCGAACGAAACAGCATATATGGGAGGGCCATAACTGCTCAATCGCTCTATTCTCTCCCCCCGGAACTGAATAGCCGTTGGACAAATGGTTCGCCTTGGAGTCCACCACCACGACCTCTTCCTCCTCCTCCTCCTCCTCCTCCTCCTCCTGAATCACCACCACCTTCAATCAGATTCGGTATGTGATGCCCCACCGCGATCATCTCCAGAACACTCGCTATTTGAGAAGCATTGCAACTATCCGCCCATAGCGGTTACTAACCACGATTGCCTCAGCCCCATCACTGGCCCGAAATGAGCACGGCGCCAAGGATCGGTTCGTAAAATCACTTCCACCTCAGCAACAACCAGCAAGGCGTCCCCCTGCACACCAAGAAAGGGATTTCCGGTCTTCCGTATCCAGGTCCGCGCCCCAAGAGACTCCATTACCAGCTCGAATTGTACCTATCAGTGCAGATTCAGTGTTCTATCAGCCACCCGTTGTCGACAACTACTTGCCAAGCGTCGCGTTACTTGAGGATGACAGCTCCCTAGACGACGACATCGATTCAGATATTAGTGCTACTAATAGCGATACCGATAGAAATCCCATGGACGTTTCCGACGGAGTGTGGATATCAAGCAAGCCGCAAGATATGACCTTCCACCTCGCCATTGAGGTGCACGATGACCTGGAGCCCGATCTTGAGGAGTTCTCACGTCTTTCTCGTCTCGGGCGCTTTCGCTCTGCTCAGGAGTTTTTCCAACAAAAGCTTTGGGACCAGAAGCAGAACCCATGGGTCATGGTGCAGTATCTCCGCATGTTTCTCGAAAAGGGGTCATTCAGTGAGGTAGGCAGGCTTGCGTTTGAAGGCCCGAGGATAGATGACCTCCTCGATCTGTGGCGCCTAATGAAGGAATGTGGGAGTCTTCGAACCCGACTTAGGAGGGATTCAGGCACCCATATCCAGCATGTTGTGAATAGGAGACATGCACCGATGTCTAGTACTTCCACTACCACAACCACGGTCAGCATTGAAAATTAGATATTCCTCCTCGGCTGCTCCGGGCTAACATAGAACCCGAGTTCAGTGCCAAATAATCGTTTCCGGGTTACGATATAGCCGCGAAGAACGACATCGGGACGTATCTATATTAAGTGACAGGTATCCAGGACACAAGCTGAGAACGCGCGAGACGATAGATGGTCTACCGCAGTCACTTGTGCGCGAGGGTCGGCTATGGGATTATCACGATATTGCTCTAGAGCAATACCGAGATCTGGGAACCCCATCGGAATTTGAGATTGACAACATCTTGGAAACATGGTTGGTCCCGCAATACCACGAGTCCACGTACATGGCGCTACTTTCCATCCTAGCCGATATTGTCGCCAGCTCTGCCAGCTCGAATCCTGCGAATACGCAACTAGCGAAAAAGTACGCAATGCAAAGGGGAGAACATTTGTCAAAAGCAATCGCCACCAGCGATCCAGAAATGATGCGCTCGCGTCCATACCTCAAGTGGATACTAGCTAAAGCCGTATTTTGGGTATACGAATCACCTAGAGGAATTCAAAAAGCCGTCGATCAGATCGATCAGCATCCAGGCTTCCTTATTCCAACGAACAAAACGGACCCTATATTCACTCCCGTGTATATACCAGCAGAAAATGAGAACCCTGGCTGGGCTAAAGTGGACACACCATCTGGCGTTGTTGAGTCTGTGCGAACTGGACTGGAACTTGCCAAAGATCTGGAGGACTATGCCGTGGAGGCATCGTTTCGGAAGCTTCTAGTTCATCTATCGCCTTATCCCATGCAAGAGTTGGAGAACTTGGCGACTTTTCAAAGAGTCGTGCAGGGCGATGTTGTTGGGTATCTTGAGTCCACTGTCTCGGCGTATCTCTTCGCTGATTCACCGCAGATGAAAGATCGTGTTCGCCGTCAACTGCTGGGCCAAGATGCTTTCCTCTTCGAGACTTTTCATCCAATTCTACAAGCATCGAGAGAAATGGTTTTGTGGGCACTTACATCACCGAAGGAAAGATGGACTGAGAAGAGAAATGAGGCGGTACCTGCCTGGGAGGCTATACCCGAAGCACTCTATCCCCATTTGCGAGAGACTCTGTTCACCACGCCCCCGCCCCCGCCAAAAAGTGATATCGGTAAATGGTTTGACGCAGTGGAAAAGCAACCAACGGCTGTTTCTGGAAGCGCCGTATCTGATGCATATTGGATCCCGAGCCCCCCTCTTCCGCTAGAGATGGAGATGGCGGCATTGCGGAACGGGATGGAGGCAACTAGGTTCGTGAACATAATAACCCCCAAGCCACGCTGCATGCAGTCAGCACGTACAGCAGCCAAGCCTAAAGTCGCCCACTCTCCGAGTCCTCCTCTATATTCCAATACAGGAACAGCACAGAGCCAGAGAATAAATGTTCATCCGGGGTTCCAGCACATGAATGGCTATGAGACATTAGATGAAACCTCGTCCAATGGCCATGTGGCTGGAGTGGAGAGTTTGTATGTGAATTTCTCCGATGATACGGCGTCAAAGGGGACTAGGCCCGGAGCACCCAAGTCAGAGGGAACTGGTTGGTGGCGAAACGTGCCAGCCATGAGCGGGGCCCTGCAAGGACCAAATGAAAAGTCCCATCCTTCGAGAGCCACCTGGAACGGCAATACGACGGCTGATTACAAAAATCAGGAGTCCATGGCCGCTGTCAAGCAGGAAGAAAAAAGAGAAACTGAGGTTGAGCCACTACTCGCAAATCAGTCAGCACAAAGTCTTTCCTCAGCAGCAGAAGGGGAAGATGAAAACAAGGGAAGTGGGGATAGAGGGCGGGGCTCTGATTCAAACCTGGAACAAACCAAAGACAAGGAAAGCCAACATCTTAAACGGAGCATCCTCAGAAAAGAACGGCCCACCCAGGATGTTGATGCCCTCGACCTGGTTGACCGTCTCTGGGCTCCTCCCGATGAGCTACACCTTGACGATGACGGCTGGGACAGCCCCAACAACAACCAAGTTCGTCCCACCGACGGGCTAAACCCATTCAGTTCCCAATTCAAGGAGAAAAAAATGGAAATGCACTCGGCCTCAAAGGGCTACGAGACGGACCCGGAAATGGCAAGCAAGTCATTCCAGCTCGAAATTCAGAAAATGAGAGATGAAAGAAAACGTCTCGAGCAAGAGCAAGAGCAAGAATCCGGGGAGCACCCAAATGACCACGGTAGGAGGAATCCAAGAGAGAGGAGAAAGTCAAGAGAGAGGAGGAGAGGAAGGCCGAAGAAGCACATTGCGTTTGTCGAGACGGAGAGTGAGTCGGACAGAAGTGCGCCTAGAGTTCGCCATGCGGCCCGTGAAGTTTGCTGGGCGGCGGATCAGGAGGGAAAGCAGCCTCAAAATGCGAGCAACGAAGCAAATAATGATGGCGGTGGTGAATTGGCACGGGGTGAGGGCCAGACGCCCGCATCGAGCGGGAAGGGGCAGGCTACTACCACGGCTAACCACGCAAGCACCTCAACAGCCACGTCCCCGGGAGGTTCTAACCAGCAAGGTCTCGAGACCGAGTCTGGAAAGAATGCCCCGACTATCTCGGCCACGGAAGGAAAGAACGGTGGTGGAGCACCTTCTTCCTCCAAAACAGCCGACAGTGACAGTGGTGTCAGTGGTAGCGTCGTAGACGCGGATGTCAGCGTTGAGGTCAATGTGGAAACTGACAGTGCTGCTTGAGTTGAGATGGTAGTGGGTATTATAGCCCTTGATAGATTTTCTAGTTGCTAGTAGATGTAGCGACGCAACCTGAGAAGTCTTGTGACTTCCTGTAGCACCGGAGGAGTTGCTGCTACCGTTTCGAGTGTCAGGTAATACCTAGGAAGACAACTTGTCCGACTATAGTATGAAGTACTGCTGCAGGAGTTCCTGGACTCGGTAGCCGAGACAATATTCGTGGCATACGCCCGCGCCTGTCCTGTAGCACTCGATGAGTATGCATATCTCGTGGACGGATTCCATTTGGGTTGGAAATATCCTTCTAAACCTCCTACGCCTGTATTGCTGCTGTGTCCCAACTTTCTATCAACTCTGCCGGTACTGCTGGCGCTACCGCTACAGGCCTCTTCGCGGACGAGCATTGTACATTCCGAAAGTTCATTCCACCATATATCCGGACGGTAATGGCATAGGCGACCCAACAACGATGCCTCTGTTACTAACCATTCGTTGCCCCATTAGTCTAGCGCGGATATATTTGCCTATGTATCTGCATGCATTCCCAACTCCTCACACCTCCTAGTCGTCCGAGGCCTGTTCGTTTATGTCCCTATTCTTTTCCAGCAACCTATCTCAACGAGAGTGCCCCAACTTCGGCTTGCTCGCCCGCATCATTCGCCGCTAGCGAGTTTGTATGACACTAGAATTACTTTTTAGAGTTCCACTCCCTAGCTCTTTCGTACCACTAAAGACTCTTCTTCCCCTGTTTCTCTTAGTCAACATCAGTCCACGCGCGTTTCTCAGCACAGCCCAGAGCTGGATTTTTCTCGTCCCTCCATCTGGAATGCCGTCACGCCGTCCATGGGCTATCGAGCGAACTGAGCTTGCTTTCGTCTGGTGACAATTCTCAATTCCGGAATGCACGTGATACCAGGCCACGGACGAAACTAGGGCTTACCGCGGTCCAGTGGGAGCTGAGAGATCTCGGAAATATGTAGAAAGTCTTTCCCATCCCCTGATTCTAGATTGCAAGATTGCGGGGAAAGATCTGATTCTAGAAGCATCGTGGGTCTCGCGCTGTCTTGGCTTCATTAAGTACAGGAAATCTGAGTCATGCCAGGGTAGTGCCGTGAATAGATTACCTTACGGAACCAGCTTCCCGTGATGTAGCCCCAACGCTGGATCAGGCTCAGCCGGACTCCCGAACAAGAAGCACGTGTTCAATTCTTCAAACTTTTGTTCAAGTTCTGCGCGGCGCTAGCAAAGTTGCCTTTCAGTGGTTGCCAGTCTGGTCGGAGAAACATGTTGCGTTGCCGGCAAGTTGCCGGGGCTGCCAGCCGACTGGGTATCGTGACCTCAGCATGTCGTCACTCCTGTATTCGGTTGTGAAAATTCCTCTCTGCTCGTGCATACAATCATAACGTGTATTAGGACTCTCCTGTCCCTGTGAATGAAGGTTTACATAATCCGTGCCGCTGAGCATGATCTGATCATGGATGAAGATCTCTTGCCCTTTCTCGTCGAAGGGTGGTGGTTCCTTGAAGACAGCCAAACCGTCGCACCATCGTCGCACCACCACATCTCACTCAGAAATCAGTGGAAATGAGTGGTGAAAAAGAAGAAAAAGAAGAAAAAAAAACTCCACCTGTTAGGGCTGGCAGTGCAGAAGAGTCGTCAGCGGTGCGTCGATTGTGTGGGACAGGGCGGGTAGAGTGAGGATTGACTTTGGTGCTTTGGTGGGATGCGACAGCAGAAAAAAGCTTCCTCACCCGGATCCCACGCCGCACATCAACCAAAAGCCGGAGGGGCATCGATGACACCCCGATTTTGCAAAGTGCCTGAAGATCCTATCGAAACCATCCCGTGCCGCTTTTGGCATCGACCAAGCAAGCCACTGCTGCCGCCGGCGTGGGATCCCGCCATGGGGGGACTCGTCCGTCTCCCCGCGACCCATCCACACCAGCATGTATTCAAACTCAATAAGAAGAAAACATGGTGTGTACGCGCAGTAAAATGTACTGACTGTGTGCAGGGCATGGTCAGGATACATGCATGCACACATGCAAAATCAATCCGTTGTGCGAGGCAAAAATAGGCCCACATACTCCAGAACTCAAACCCTAGCACCGGGCCGCCGATTAGTGAACTGCGAATGTCATCGGAGATATATCTATGTAGTCATCCCTAGTAAATTCTGCTTCGACTTCCACGGTCATCGAGTAATAGTCAGTCATTTTCCCGTGTTCGAGAAAAACTTTCTGCTTCCCGTTCATCAAGGGAGGCGACGTATCTAAGGCCGAGTATAGATGTATGTACATGTCCCGTTTATGGAAAAAGGATGCATTGAGACGAGTTCGTTCTTAGTGCTGCCAGTTGGGCAGTTGCCACCCTATCCCGCCAGCATAATCGCAGCTCGCTTGCTGCCCCAGTAACCCATAAATCATCTTGATTCAAAACATTAATAATTTAATAAAGCTCATAAAACGCAACTCCTCTTAATAAGTCGTTGGTTTAAAATTCATGTTAGAAATTTGGTATTTATACTATTGGTGCTGGTTATAATGGCTGAACGGTAGCGTTAAGGCCTTCCGGTGGTAACTACGCAATTGCAAATACCGCCACCCCTAACTTATCTAGTGGTTTGCCTTGCAGGGCTGGTGAGGAAGAAGCTGAGTATACCAGAAGGAAGCGTGTTAAGAGGTCCTCCAAAAGCTTCATGGCCCAATACCGAGGGGTAGTGTGAATACTCTTGGGCGCTGCTCGTTTCGTGCTCTTGCCATTGAACTCGCTATCTTAGTCTGTTAGGCTTAGGACCTCAACTGAAGCTGTCATAAGTTTTATGTACATAAGTATATGCACAAAAAAACTATGGATTGGTGGCTCTTGTTGGCCAAGAAGTTCGATCGTGTTCCCCGAAGCCGCTTGTCCCTGACCGCTACTCCTGAGCTCCTACCTACAGCGTTCACTCCCTCCTTGTCAGATGCTCATGAAATATGCCGCAAATGAACGATATCGCCCTTCCGGCATTGTTTCTTCAGAGTTTGGAGAGGGAATGGATCGATAGCGAGCTTTCGGCCATGGAGGGAATGGCTCGTGCCTCAGCAAGTCACTTCTCAATTAGACTTCTTGGCCCGACCCATCTAGGAAAATAACTGTTGGGTTTCCGCATTAGGGAGGTGCTGTAGCCTGTAGCCCTGCTACTTGAGAGATCTAGGGTCCAAGGGTCCAGGGATCTAGCGATGAGCAAATATTTTCATACAACTGACGGTTGGTGAAATGCCTTATCGTGAACAAAATCCTACATGCTCAACCAGGGATAATGGGTAATAAGGATGGACGGAGGGTTAATGCTAACCATAGAATCGCACATTTTTGGTGTTGCAGGAGACCATCACTCTAGCGCCACACAGTGTTAGACAGAGATAAGAGCCGAGCAACGGTAACTGCTGCTTTCTGCACCTCAACCCGCCATGCATCACGATTAGAAAGGGCCCCACGGGTAAGAATATGGGGAACTGCCTGCTAGTGCCGGTGTCCCAGCCGTACAAATTATTCGTGATTGGAAGAGGCTAGGGGGCATGGGACGACTAGAGATGCAAAGCTCCGAAGACTCAGGAGATATCGCCGTGGCAGGGTGACAGAACATGGCCGCAAGTTCTCGTTTTTCTTAGCCATTAGCCATTCTTGTCAGCCGGTCTGGCTCTTTGGGTGAGGTTGGTATTCCAAGTAAACCCCGCTTGATCATATCGATGCCCGCCGGCCCCATTGTTCTCTATGAGACCCACCCCCCGGTCCTGACGGGTAGTCCATTTCTGGAGAACCCGAAAGATGCTGGCCAAGGAAGCACCATGCCGACAATAGACAAGCACGGCGGCAAACTGAGGGGACTATTGATTTATAACAACTCAACCCGCATGACGACACAGCACAATTTTGCTGGAAATAGGTCCCATGGATGTGGTCTTGTGGTCTTGTGGGTTGCCATTCACTTTTGGCCGTGTGCTTGTAGACCTTTTGCAGGTGAATTGGCGGAGGAGGATTCCATACAATCTTGGCAAAAGATACTCTGCTACACAAGTGGATTTTCTGCCGGAGCATTAGGCAAGAAGAGCCCCTAGCATGTATATGTGGCATTTGGAGGGTGAGCTATGTCGCGTTTAGGAAAAAGAAGTAACGATTTTGGGAGTTCAGGACTTGTATCAAGAGGGTTTGGTTCCGCATGAAACCCCTTTTAGTGGGACTTCATTTGAGTATTTTTATTGCCTTTAAGAGTCACTCCTTCCTAGCTGCGGGAAGATTAGACCGTCTAGCAAGAACGTTGCAGCTGTGTGGTGTACAGATTTGCTTCGCTCCCGCCTGCCTCTTGTCTATTCTGCTTCCACGCCGGTGGCAGAAAAAAAAGAAGAAAAAAAGGGTCCAAACTAAACTTGGCGACAATTGTTGACCGCCCGGGTTCAAACGGGCGCCATGATCGTGGCTAATACAGGCAGAAGCGGGCCCTGAGGGTTATTCCTTCCTCTCCAAGCGGATTGCTTTATGCTGTTAGCAAAAATAATCTATTATGCACGCTATCATGAGCACCAATTTCAGATACGGATAGAAACGCAGCAGTAGTAAACCAAGGGGGGGAAATTGGGTCTAGTCTTGAGACTGAAATCTTTGCCTGCTATCGAAAATGCATCAACGCTAGTGGGAGTATATGTAGACAGGAAATAAATATGCTAGTTTACTTAACAGCAGATATCATGGCGAAAAGTATGGAAAATATCCAGGGAGTATCGATCAAACAGATGGCACCAAAAACTCCGTCCCAAGATGCGTCTCCATGCTAAAATGGTCCAAGCTCCAAGATATGAAAAGAGACGGAAAAAAATAACGCAAGTCCTAGGTAGAGACGCCTTAATGCACTATGCGCCCAAGGTGTCCGACTCCTGCCCAATGCTCCCGCCTCTCTGCCGAAATTCATACCCAACTATAACGCGAAAACCAATTTGACCAAGAGGGCTGCAGCCATCTCGACAAAGCAAAAGTGTGGAGGACTCCCAAGCGAGGACGCAGCCCAGTAAAAGAAAAATCGTGTTGAATGAGAAACGTAGCGAATGGTAGCAAGGCACATATGCTGCATCGTGCGTGCGTTGGGGGAAGGGGGTGTATGACGTCAGATCAGTCACCCACCAAATAGAGCGTCCTGCAGGTCGGAGAAGCCTCGAGAGGCAAAAAGGGCGAAGATGGTTGGGTCTAGTCCCACTTGGGGTGGGGGGTGCAGTGGGCGACAATGCAACATCATGCAAAAGTCGCGAGACGTTGTGTAGGAATCGAGATGCCCGTGCATCGTGTATCGTCTGGTGTTGTGGGTTGGGTGTGTTGGCTAGATGACTGCCTGCATCAGGGGCAATTCGAGAAAGCACGAGGCGCAGAAGGAAATTTGGAAAAAGATGCGATCCGCCATCCTTCCACTCTTTCAACTTGTGTAGCTCAAGATCCGGGATGGCTCGCTCCTACCAATGATTGGGTCGTCTTTGGACCCTTCATGCATGTGCTGTGAGATGATGTGGTACTGTTCTGTTCGTCCGCTTCAGTATATCCTCGGCTCATTTGAAGCTAACCCTGCTTTTGTCCACTTTAGTTCATAAAAATAAGTATCATTCTTATTCTGTGGCTAAGTTCCAGGAGGGAGGAAAGCTCTGGTTCCTGTCTTCGTGTCGCTGCGATAGTCTCGGTCCCTCGGAGCTCGCCTGCGCTTATGCATCCCCTTGTGGGGTGTGGGGGCCTAAGGAGTGCAAATCAATCACCCCAATGAGCAGGCGTAATTGCGGTATAAAAATGGTGATGATGGTTGGAATAGTGTGCAGTACAATTCCTGACAATTTCGGAATGGCGTCGCATGGCTGATTCCTAATGTCGAAGGCGGCATTTGGTCCAAAATTCAATCTGATGAGAGTGAACCACACACCCCTTTCTCAATCCAGAGGCTTCTAGGCTGGCGAGGGAATCCACCGCAACGGGACACCGTCAGAGCCAACTTCATACTGTCGTATGGCCGCTTTCCTTGGAGGCAGAGCCAATCTCGCATGGCCAGGAGTTTCGTCGCTCAGCTTTCCTTGTCGTCGCATCGCCATTTCCATTACTGCGATACGAATGAAGTCGGAATTTTCTCTCAAAGCACGTGGTCCGGGTGGGTATGAAAAGGGACTCGACTTGCTGTGCCGCGATTGTGATGAGCTGGGCGTTGAGGATGATGTCGCGGCTTCTGATGCGGAATGTGGCATCCGAGCTGAAGGTTGGGACAAGCCTCGAGTGCGATGCACTTTGTATGTTTGCATTTGAATACTAGCCGTAAATGATCTCGTGGTTGGTGAATTCGGTGTTGACAGGCGCGAATCCTCACGAGGAGTCATCGGGTTGAGGTAGCGACGGAGGGCGGCAGGTGGTTCCGATGCCATGACGGGAGGCCTTCGCTCATCGGTGTATGGCACAGTGGGGTCCAACGTCAACAAGGATCTGGTGAGAAAGTCCTCAGGGGGGATGCTCGTAAAGTTAAGTGAGCTAAATGACTTGGCCGCCAACCTCAGGGCCTTTAGCGAAGCTGTGAGATTAGATTTGAAAGCAGATCTCAGTGGTCGGAACATGGAAGTATCCGCTTCTTCCTCGTCATCCGGCCGAAACACGCGGAAGTCGAGATCTCCAACGTCCATATCTGGTGTAAATAGGGGGTGATCTTCTTTCTCTCCTGGAGCAGTGAGTGGCTCTAGCGACATTCGGGTCGGGCGACAGCGGCGCGAGGCTGGCGAGAATGGCGACTCTAGTGATGATAGAGTTGTCGTCGAGACCGAGTCTACTAGGGACGGCATTGATTCTAGCGAAATTGTCCTTGTTGACAAGGTAGAGTCCGCATTACTATCACTAATAGACAGCTCGTCGCCATCCTCCAAATCTTCAGGCGAACTGAGAAGAAGTTCCATGGGACTTTTGCCAAGGGTGAGGCTTAGGGTCTTTTCTGTGACTTGGGTTTGCTCGATGATGGAATCAACCGTCATGCGTTTGTCCTTGGAAGCACGGCGGTTACCCCTGCGACGCGAGGCGGGAGGAGGGATGCTGGTGACAGCGAGGAGCGAGGCTACCGAAGGTGGTAGGTCTTCAACTTTGTGCGACCTCTGGCGCGGTTGGCTTCTACTCCGGCCAGAACTGGCGCCGGGTTGGCGCAGGTGGAGACGACCATGGTGGTGGTGACAGTGACGCTGTTTTTGGTTGTGGACAGTCTCATTTCTCGCTGGAGGGATCTCAACTGGACTAGAGGGCAATATTGGTCGTGTCACGATGGTGGTAGTCCTCGGGGGACTGGAAAGGTGTAATCGATCCATCTTACCAATGGTGATGGAAGTGCGGTAGTCTTGGGTATGGGAGGGGTGCTCGAACACGATAGCGAATTTCTCATTCTTTCTTCTCTCGAGGGATGGGGAGGACGACGAAGATTTTAGGGATGGTGAGGCTGTCGAGAGCGTAGGTGCGGACGGCGAGGAGCGTTGGTTGCGGGAGAAGGAGAGGAAAGAGGACTTTGCGGGCATGGTGGTGGCGTCTTGTCTTAATTATGCACTAGAAGTGACTGGGGGTACAAGGGGATGTAGCGGGAAAGGGGCACAGTATCATTGGGGTACTTCCAGGGCCAAGCAGCAGTAGTGATGGCGGGGCTTTTCGGGTTGGGGGACTTGGGCGTGCGGATCTGGTACCTTCTGTTTTGGAGGGTGTCTTGGAGCCCTGCAGCGTGGTTTGCCAGCGTGGCCCTGCAGCCTGCAGAATGGATATAGTATACAGGTTCTGACTGTGCACACGGGAGAGTACTTCAGCTCCCAGGGGGGTACATTCAATGTCGTCGGGTCTGCGGGCGCGCTGATGCTCGTGTGCGTCTTGCAGGGAATCCAACCTCGGAAAGTTGTACGTAAAGGGATCCTCTCAGGGGCGCAATTCCGGTTGTTCAGGCCCAGGTACTTCGTAGCCGACGAAGGGAATCCAACTGCCCGAAAGTGTAGAGTCGAGTGGACCTCGTTGTGCGATGGAATAGAAGATAATAACTTCAAAGACTCGGAGTGTCGTTTGTTCAGTGGCGGTGCGTAACAAGTGCGAAGAATGAGATCATTGAGGGAGCTCCAGTGTGAGTGTACGGGAGGTGACAGCGAATGATGACAGGCTGGTACTGGTAATAAGCAGCATGGGCATTGCCTCGAACCCACCATTGACCAGAACAACCAGGTTGAAATACTTCTTCTTTGGAGGGAGAGATGCAGATTGTGACCAGACGGTGGATTAGGCTCAAGTTCTGTGGGAGGAAAGTATTCCCTCGCAGATGTTGGGATGAGGGTATGTTAATTGTGCACGAAGATGCTGCTGAGTTGACATCAACATGAAGAGAGACACAGAGAGAGAGCATTGGCTAGGACAGATGGAAACGAAGGGCCGGAAACGTGACTACTTTAAAGAGGGAATGTGAGGGCAACTACCTGCCTTGTTGGTTGGGGTGGTTGCTACCCATTTCTTGTTTCCTACGCACGAGGAGATGCTGGCATTGCTGGGCGCCATGTCTCCGTGGGGGGAATGTTGTTTCCCCCGTCCAACTCTTACCAGTAACAATTGTTCTTTCCAATCCCTCCTGCAAAGCCTGCTGATAAGCTGCCAAGGTGTCTGGAGAGGGAAGGCACTGGGCCGGCTAAGTTGCTGCTACGCCAATTATCTGGCTTGTGACTGGCCGTCTCCTTCCCCAGTTTTTGGAATGAGGTCAGGCCCGCAGCAAGACGGAAGAAGCCAATTAGAAGCCTCCCAGAGTCTACTTCCCACTCTTACCCATTGTAGTGACAGGGCAAAGTTTCCCTGCCAAGATACCTGTGGAGATAAGTATTTACAGGGGATGTAGGTCATAAGATACCCCTCTGGGAAAAGACTACATAGTTATATAGTCCTTTATCCAATTCCATACCGCCCCCAATCCGGGAACCGATCAATGTTGATGAAGTTGAAAGCGTTAAACGTTGCCATTGTTTTCCAATATGTTGCACCAACATTTGGGATGGGTGCCCTACTTGCTATATCCCCTGTAAATACCTATTTCGGAAGGGCTCTTGGCCGGGAAACTTTGCGCTGTTACCATGGTATGCATTTGTACATGTCTGAACACGTATAATATATTCAAAGTTCAGACTCACAGAGTACACCTCCTGTACGAACGCGCGGGGTTCTGAACGTTATTGATAGAATGGTATGTATGTATGAGAAGTTCAAATCCTCCGCGACTTGTCTCAGTCAGACGATACTGTTTTCTCTCAACTATGCAACAGCGCAACGTTGAATTGCCCACAGCCATCGGCCTGGATCATTGATGATCTGTGGTGAATGTATGAGTAGAACCCAAAGACCCTCCCTTCTTTGAGGCTGCCACTGTGTATCAGCACCATCACACCTCCTTCCGCCAGCCAACCAACCCAAGCCCGGCCTATAAATCGAGGCGGCAGACTTTCCCGCCGTCGAAAAGCTCTAAAGCCATGGCCATCACCATAGATAGACAACTTTAAGCTCTCAACTTGTGGTTATAGAAACCCCTCACGAGACATTATCCATCCCCCATTCCTAGGAAACATGGCTCGCAGTAGCGGGAATATGCGGGGCGTTAAAACAAGAGTTGACAACCCACCCTCCAAGTCCGGTGAGTTCGATCGGGCTGTTCCACCGCATGCCCATCTGGGTGGGGGTATGTGTGGCGAACCTGGCGAACGTGGTGCAGTATGTATGTATCTTGTCCGTTTCTGTGTCTCCTTGCATTACGTCCATGGAAAAGCCGCAGTCCAACAATAATCACGATGACAAGAGTGAGACATCCCCAAGTTCAGCTGACTGGCGGGTCTTCATGACCAAAGGTGTGCAGAAAGTGCATAGAGCATGTCCAAGGTCTAGACCTGTTCGTCGATCGACGGACTAGTACATACATATGCTGTAGAAAGCGCCCCGGGACGGTCGGTGGACATGCATCAGGGTCTTCTTCGCATCTTTTGCCGCTCAAAGAATTCCCGATACCTGCCCTGCCTGCCCCTGCCTACTCTCTGCCCCTCAGATAAGACTAGACAACCGGGCTTGTTTCTTTGACGGCTTGACACGAGTTTCCGCGCGCTTGTTTGAATATTACGTCCGAATCTCAACAGCGTACAAACATGCTTACAGAAGCTTCCAACGACAGCCTTATCATTGACCTGCTATTCGTCCGCAAGGGAGCCTGCCCTTCCTGTACAAGGACAAATGTAGCACTGCGCGTCATTGTGTGTGGGTGGGTAAGGAATGCGGGGTACTGTCTAGCACATATGTACATATGTACATACATACTGTACGTAGAGTGTAATAGTGTAATAGCAGTCGAACATACATACGTAGCTCTCTACATAAGCACATAAAAACATATGATTAACGCACCCCCTGGCGGTGATTAGTGTACACCCAGCACCTTCCGATATTGTGGGCGGAAACCGGAAGGGAACAAGGGAAATACCTCTAGAGGAGTAAGCGATATGCAGGGTCCTCCACTTTGCTGGTGGGCTGTTCCACGGAAATACCGTGGTAGCGGGTAACCCAGGCTGCTTGTGGTCACGTCTGCTGTTCTATGGCTGCGGGGGAGTGGGCACAATGATGTCGGGAGCACTATGTAAGACCGATTTCTAAGCACTGATATTACGGTGTTCTCGGCGATGGAGGCACTGCTGCATCGATCGCTGAGGAACTCATACTCGATTGGGCCGTGCTTTCGTTCCCCCGGATTACACGGGATGCCAACCCGAGGACAAGGTCGAAATTCTTTCCTGCGGCAGTGTTCCACTGCTATATCGAAATATGGAATTTCCCTGACCGGAGGTGTAATTCTGCCCGTCTCTTGCCCCTTTGGCAGCTGTGTACATTTTCGTTGGGTGAGGGGCTGGCGAACATTGGTAATGGGCAAATTACCATCGGATCCGCTGGAACGGATAGAAGAAACCACCGCCCAGGTTTTCTTCTCCATCATGATCCAATGATTCCTTGTATTGATTCTCATTTTGCCCGTGCATGGACGAGGCGTTATCTATAGGGGTCTCGGCTCAGCAAACACTATGCACCTATACCAAACACAGAAGTGATTATTGGAAGGAGCTGCTCACATCATACACACTGGAGGACTCTCGAATACCCGGTACTTCATTCCACTCATCTCGGACTTTCCTTGAATAGTCTCGAGCCTGGGGGATTTTGGTACGTGTTCAATTTTCGTCACCCAAATAAGTTCAGCTCGCTGTAGCGCTTTAATACTCTTTTCTTATAGTCTGCATTAACCTACCCATGCCCAACTCAGCACCCCAGCAACCCAAGCACCCATTTTTCAGTTCTATCAACTATCACCAGCAAAGAACTAACGCCCGTTTCGTGCTCTCACCATGGTAGCGATGATGGCACCACCATACCGAGGGACCGCCGTCATCGAGACTCCTCAGGCCGCAACCTGAAGCCTCGCTCTAGCAACCGAAGTTGGGGTCTAAGTTGGAGTCCAACCAACAGTCGAAGCAGGAGCCGAGAGCTAAGAGGCTCCGCTCACAGTTTCTCGAGAATCCTAAGCTCTTTCTGCGACTCTGAGAGGCCCCGGGCAGGTCTTCATGGCCGCACCCACTAGATAACCCCCGGGATCCAGGCGAAGAAAATTTCTTGTACGGAGAGCTCTGACACAGATCCAGACGAGGCAAGAATTAAGGCCAAAATCCCTTTAGTTCCCACCCCGATTGTTACTATCAAAAAAGCATCCCGCCTAGCAGCGAGGGCGAATGGCATTTGTGATCCAGAGGACCCCAGAGATGTCGCGGTGCATCTCGACCTCAACGTTCTCGAGTCTATGTCGGACAATCCATGGAGACGAAAGCGATCGACGCCTTCCTTCGCGACTAGGGACACATGAAAGTTGACAGCTCGACACCAATTGGCTGTGACCGAGATTCTAGCATCCGTGCTCATGGATTCAGAAAGCTTCAAAAAATATACCGATGGTTTCCAAAGCCATGTCTTTGGGCGAGGTCAAGCATTGGTTGAGTGTCTTGTGCACCCAGGTCCCGAGTGTCTACGATGGCGTCCATGTCTACGATGGCTACTGGTGAAGGTTCATGCGGGCGAAGTAAACGATGACCATCCCCCAAAATGGCCCGGAACGATTTGTTGGGATGATATCACTAACTGGTCCCCCAAGTTCCCCCCGGCCCTTGGTGCTCTGTGGACAATGATCATGAAGACTGTTCCCAGTCCGAAGTTTCATTAGGAACAACTTTGTCCAAATTTGCCCCTCTCGACCATCTCTAGAGTCTCTAAGCCGGGGACACCGTAGCCTAAAGACGAGGGGGCCCTTACAGAGCATCTGTGGCAGTTATCTAAAGACTTGGAAACCGGGAGTGGGATCGGGAGTGGGATCGGCAGAAAAGAAAGCACGACGAGTGGTGGTTACGCGAACGGCGGTTGCTGCGACCTTCTTCTCGGGGTTGGGAAGATACTGGAGGTTACAATAACCTACCCAAAGAACAATACAGGTGGGCACGGGAGAAGTGGCAGAATGAGGATCTGAAGGGGAGAGAGAGCAAGAGAGAAGGCGGCGGAAACAGCGACAACAGCGACGGCACCGTCGAGCTACCCGAATGGTACAAGGACGCACCTATAGCATAGGTGTGTTGGAAAAGTTGTCGTAATTTAAAAGGTATCTATTATAATATTGTACTTGAATAGTTTTTATCCAATATATAATTTCTTTCCGGAATTTTCCATCCGCAACTCCTGATTTATCTATTTGTTCCCTTCCGTTCCTGCCTCCGTATATTGGCCGCCAACCACTGCCCAACACCATTGCCTTGTATGGTTTCTATTATATATTACCACTTCGTTATTCGTGGATTACCATGTGCACCACATACCACGTTCAAACAACCAACCTTTTCGCTACATCTTACCACCAACACTGGTCCTATCTGAGTTACACCACACCGCATAGAAACCTCCTTCGCTCCAGCCTTTACACAATACCACCTATACCCGGTTTACCACTCTACTGCTACCATCTGCGATCCCGACAGTCCACGCAACATAGCAGTGGTGGATCCATGATAGCTAGCATCACGATCGCAGTAAGATAGGTTGGAAAACAAAAGAACTTGTTTTTGCAAACAGGGTTCAATCAAGCCTCCCTCCCTTTCGTACGTCGATATCTATATATCCCAACAAGCCGACAACGGTGATACTGCTAAACTGGTTTTAACTAGCCTCCGGGCTCCTTCAAATGTTGTGTTGAATATTTTGTTCCACCCATCCGTCCATGGGTGGTTTCGCCAAGCTACTACTCGTACGTATGAGTACTCCACTAAAGTACCTTGTAGGCAGTAGCTCCATGAAAAAAAGAAAAAGAAAGGAGGTTTCATTCCGCCTTGTTATGCTTCCAACTCGCAAAAAGTATCCCCATCCCAATAGTGTATGGACGTTTATTGTTACAGAAAAGCAAAATGAAGAGGAAGAGGAAGAGCGAGGAAAAGATAGAAGGGTGATTAATCAAAAGGGTTTGTTTCTTTCGTGAGCCCAATCAACGCAAATGCAAGATGGGTAATAATATGGTAGTATCTCTTCCACCACCATCCCAACCAACCCCTTACATTGGATCAGGACCAGACGTCTTTGCCCGATTCGTCCTCGAGAAAAATTTCCCGCTCAGCGTTCCGTTTCCACCTCCGCTACCAGTCGCACCACCACTTATACTAGCAGCGCCCGAGCCGCTCATGGGGCCGCCGCTGCCGCTGCCGCCGCCGCCGCCGTGACTGCCGTGCCCAGGTCCAATGACAGTCTGGTTGGAAGCATCACTGGTAATCGTCACAATGTGCTGCGGTGACCCGCTGTCGCCCCAAAGACTGCTCCCACTACCACCGCCACCTTCTCCAGCACCGTTTCCAAGCCCGTCAGAAGTCATAGGTCTAGCAGGCTGCGGGATCGGCATCCTCGAAGACGTGGCCGCTCCACTTCCTGTCAACTCGTGTTCCGCCTCGGGAACCATGCTCGAGCTAACGTCCGACCTGCCACCGCTACCAGCGCCCAGGACAGACCCGGCGCTACTCCCGTCCCTAAACCTGTCTCTAAACGCGCTGAACCTCCCTCTTATCTTCTCTCCCGTGCCCGAACCAAGAATATTCCTCCTCCGATTCCCGCTCAATATACTAGCAGTATCGTCCCTCCCCGGCCCCGACATGCCACTAACCCCGCTAGCGAAGGACGCGGCATCAGAGTCCTTGACATCAAGCAAACTTCCCGCGCCCTGGCTCACAGGCCTCGCAGTGGACGTAGACGGCGCGTCAACAAGAGCCGTGGTGCTGGCCGAGATGCCCAGCCCTGCGGACGTGGACGGTCTATCTACGGGCGTCGGCGGCGTCATCATCAGGAACGTAGGAACTGTCCTACCTCGCTGCGGTCCCGTTATGTTGCTGGCAATCCCCGTGGTGTTGATGTGCGGTCGAGCTGGTCCTGCGACGCTGTCACCCGTGGAATTGGTCCGGTAGCTTCTTCCACTGGCGACTGAACTAGACCGCGAGGTGCTGGACGGCATGTTAAACACCGAAGCCTGGCTATTGCGCAAGCTCCTCGGCGGCGACCTAGAAAAATCCACCGGACTCATTCCAAAACCGGATGAACTGTCGTCAGAATTCTGACTCTCGTTTCCACCGGTGCTCGCGGCATCACCTCCATTGGTCCCACCTCGCCCCAGGACAGGAGTGGCCAGGAGGACGGAATTCGTCGCCAACTCGCGAAGCCGGCTCTGCTGGGCAGCGCCCGGACGGTGCTTGCTAAACTTGTTCCCAATGATAGCTCCCGTATGGCTCAGCAGGGCCTTCAGCACCCTGCTCTTGAGTGCCAGCGCCAGGTCGAGGTTCGACCACGTCTTGTTCCTGTACTCTATAGTCGGCAGCCGGAAAACAAAGTCGTGCACGTCCTCGATGTTCCTCTCCCCCTTGCCCTTGTACGACAGGCAGAGCACCACGGACGGCATTTTGATGTACGCAAACGTCATAAAGTTGCTCGCGCGGGACATCATCTTGGTCAGGTCATCGCTGGGCTGGTCCTCGGCCGCCGGCTTGGTAGACTTGAGCGTGAAGCGCGAAACCCTGCGTTGATCGTTGGAATTGTTGCTTGTGGAATCCTTGCTGTGAAGAGTTGGAGTGCGACTGACGCCACCGGGCTTGACAGAGGCGAAGGAAGACAGAGATTCGATTGAGCGTTTCTTGGTAACGGCTTTTTGGGACGAGGCACTCGAGCGGAACCACCGTTCGCGGAAAGAAGGTGCTGCAACGTTGGTGTCACTCGAGTATGTACTGAGGGCCTTGGTTTTGATGGGAAGGGCATCCGAATGAAGTGTTGGCTTCAGTCTCAGCTCAAGAGACCCGGGGCGTGTAGAGAACGAGTCCTTGTCTGATATCGAAATACCAGAGCCAGCGACATTTACCTCGGCGTCTTCGTCATAAAACCTTTGCAGGCCGCCCGAGGGCGAGTTGTTGTTGTTCATGTTGGCCTCGCTTGTGTCCGGGAAGATGTACTCGAAGATCTTCTTGCCCACCTCTCTCTCCAGTTGGATCTTGAGCGGGAACAAGCTGACCTCGAATTGGTCCATGACGGGGATGCCGGCGATGTCCTCAAGCATATACCAATAGACGCGGATCATCTCCCTGCTCTCTAGGCCCATGTTCAATACGGAGAGACTGCCCTTATCCGCCTCCATGTACGGCGCAATCATTTCAGGATACATGGCGTCCGGGAGCAGATTCAGGCCTAGTATCCTTCCCACCCGGAAGAGATTGATGTGCGATCCATCCGAATTGTCTGTACGGTCGTACTCGACGTCCTTCAGCTGCAGCTCAACTAGCGGCTCGTTGGTGTCGCGGATTAAATGCCACACAATTTCCTTGGCCGCAATGCTCCAGCGGAGAAGGGCGTTGCTCTGGGCAGTAGTGTCGTACTTTCTCTGGCTCGTGGTGATTGCCTTCATCATGAAAAAGAGCTCGTCTTCGCAGCCCGCCAGGTCCCTTTCGAGGAGGAGGCGGTCCTCCCACCCCATTTTATCGAGATAATTGGAATGGGTCTGGAAGTGAGTTTTGATCTCTTCCAATTGACGGATCCTTTCCTGGAGCTTGGTGACCAGTTCAGGCGTTCCCCTCAGGTCGCTGAAATCCGACGCCAGCATGATTTTCTCTAACCGTTCGGACCTTGTCTTTTCCAGCGGCTCGCTGTACATGAGGAGATCGGTACCAATGACAAACATGGCGTAGTATTGTGACGAGTTGCAAAGAGCTCCAACTTGGGGGAACTCGACCCAGAGGTTGTCCATTCTGCTCTCGGGGTTATCGGGCGAGCTTGCGTTCGTTCCGTCGCTGTTGACTTCGTCGTTGTACTTCAGACGCAGCGTGTTGTATTTATCGTATCGCAGGGTGGCCGAAGTCTTCTGCACCACTCGCTTGAACCCAAACGGGTCGGCGTTGAAGTCGAACATGACCTCCATCGGCACCCAAGGCGGCCAGGACGTGCCCACTGGCGCGCCGTACGTGCTCCCAGAGTACATGGACAGCAATTGCTTCGAGAACCACTTCTGGTGTGTCACAAAGAACTGCGCGCCATCCATTTGGAGAAGCATTCTTCTCTGCACGATGCCGCTGACCATGTCGGATATTCGATCCTTGTCCATAACCTCAACCACCTTCAGCTCCATGCCCTTGGCTGCCACGAGAACCACGAGTTTCTTGTTCTTTTCGCTTTGCAGTTGGATTTGTGGTGCAATCAGCCTTACATGGAAGCTGTTCTGCGGGGTGAATTCATCGGCAATGCCGCCCGTAAGGTCTTCCATCGTGCCCCCTTCTTCGGATTGTGGGTCCTCGGAATCCACGAATTTCCTACCCTCAGCGAGGATCTTCCTGATGCGATCTTCAATATCCGTCGTCTCCTCTTTCTGGGAGCTGGCAGCTTCTGTAGGAGCAGTGCTGGACTTGGTGGACGTGGCGGAGGTCTCGGCCTTGGTGGTCTTTGCCTTGGCTTGTTCCTCCACAATGTCAAGGATGAACTTGACGGCCGGCCTAGATAGGTAGTAAACAAACCCACGCCTCTGGCTCACTTGGTGTATGTAGCGAAGTACGATGTTCCGGAGGAGGTTATTCCACTTCAACTGGAGATTGTGGACGACGAACCGATTGTTGAAATCACTGGCAAATTGGGCGCCGGACGGGAGTTTCATGTTGCCGCCCCCTTCGAACTCAATTGACATGTCTGATGCTGCCTCGTCCCTGGGCCCCGGGGGTGGCTCGGCTGTGTCGACGGTCGGGATCTTGGAGTTCATTTGACGAAGCATGTTCATGAGGAAGTCTTTCTTGCCCTGGAGCACGTTTGTGTGCTTGATCAGAGCATCAAACTCCCTCCTCAGGGCCTCATCGTTCCAGTCACTGCGCACGCCCTTCAGTTCTGCCTCGCCAAGGTTCCGATCGTGGTTCTCCATCTGGTCCATGAGCTGCTCAAGCCGTTCCTCGATAAGCTGGGTCTGAACTTGCCTCGGGTCGTCCTGACTCATAATACAGAGGTGCGTAGGTTCTTGGCCAAATGGACTGGTCCTGTCTGGGTCGCCCGCGATAACACCTCCAATGTCGGTCTGGCGGAAATAGGTTACTCGCGGCGCGCAAGCGAGGGGAAGAATCTTGGTGTCGGGGCAGGCGCCCGAAGGCAGGATCCAGTCTAGTTCAACAAAGTCATCCATGTCAACCCAGCTAAAATCGTTGTCGGGAATGGTAAAGTGGGACAGATCGGCGGCATCGTCATCGGGATCAACCAGCAGGGCCGACATGGAGCCTGACTTGATGGCTTCTGCAGCAGTGCCCTTGATGCTTGCAGACACGGCGCGCACGTCCGCAGATACCAGGTCCAGCTGGGCAGCATGGATCTTCATGCCAGTCGTCCTGCTTTGCGTCTTTCGGCCCCGGTCCTGCGTGTTGAATTCTTCTCGCCGCTGGTGGATATCCAGCATGAAACTGTCGAAGCGAACCTTGATTCCAGTTGCAGAGACAGCATTGTCTTCCGACACGTGCTCGTCAAGATCCTTGTGTTTGTATATGTGACTGAGGAAGAGCGGCGCGAGAAGCAGATTGTATTTGATGGTGCCGAGGTGCCTTCCAAACTTCTTGCTGTTCTTCTCTCGGCCGGGCCACAGGGATCCCTGACGGATGGGAAGCGACAGGGGTCCTCCGAATAGAGACCACCAGGCAAAGAAGTGGGTAAAGAATCGGGGGGTGAAGTGCGTCGTGTTATAGCTTCGGGAAGGCTCCGAGTTGTCAGACATCCACTCGCGGTCGACAGGAGCTCGAATATCGAGGGAGAGGTGGATGTGCTGGCTCCTAAATCCTCGGAATGCATCGTAAGGTTCGCCATTCACGTCCTTGGCATGTTCTGGGGCCTTGAGGACCACGTCGTAGTGGGGCTTGAAATCAAACCGACGGACACCATCTCTGATTGCCTGCTCGAAAACCAAGCCGGCGAGCCATTGAACTTTTCCAGAGAGCTTCATGACAACCTTTTGGAAGGATGCCCCCTGGCGGTAGCTTTCGTCGCTCAAGAAACTGTCCTTGTCGTTATAGCGCTTCTCGGAATCCCGTACTTGCTGGCTGAAGTCGGGAATTGCCAGGATATACTCGCCGCTATTGACCGAGAGCAGACGCTTAGGGTCGTCTTCAGTATTAAGGCCAAGTCGGACATCATTCCGCCAACACATGAGCAGACCAGCTCCATGGCCAGTTACCAAGTACGGGTCCCTGGTGCCTTTCAGGGCGAGGTGAACGTCGCCATCACCCTTCCACGCTATCCGCATTCGAGAGTGAAAGTTGAGTCTTATCTTGTCCCAAAAGCCGGCTCGTTCAGAACGATCAAGCTGAGGTTTCGTGAAGGACTCCATGACCATCATCATATCTTGCATCGCTGGCTGGAAGGAGGGGCACCATGTTATTCGAGTAGGGTGTGCAGTGTTCACATCTACCGAGATGTCGGAGTATGTCTTGACGGGGCCGATGGTACGACGAACATATATTGGGTAGCTCCCGGTGGGATTTGCATCGGGCGCAAGCGACCTCTGGGGAATGACATTGATTTTTATTTTCCGTGTCGACTCGGGGCCATGATATTCCTCGGCGATGACAAAGTTCGTCTTCAGGTGGAACGAGTGCTTGAAGGCCTGCCCGGGCTTCAGTGCAGGGACGTGAATGAAGGGCAAAGGGTAGTCGCGGAGGGACAGCTTGGCCTCCCCCATGCCGATCTGCACGTGCATGGGGACCAGAAGAGAATACTTCATGTCTCGTGGCATACCCTTGCCGATCTGATGAAGGTATTCCGGGAGGTCCTTCAACGGGAAGTTGGGCTTGTCCAAATCAAACTGGAGATCGGTGACAAGGGCAGACAGCAGACCGGCTCGCTCAGGAATCTCGAGAATATGCTCAGATTCTTCCATGTCATCTGGCAGCTCATCGTGGCCCCAGAGCTCGCCACGG
The DNA here is from genome assembly GCA_022664585.2 of Zalerion maritima. Classification (NCBI taxonomy): domain Eukaryota; kingdom Fungi; phylum Ascomycota; class Sordariomycetes; order Lulworthiales; family Lulworthiaceae; genus Zalerion; species Zalerion maritima. The sequence continues at coordinate 98,227 of JAKWBI020000025.1, read as the reverse complement.
AGCTCCTTCGCATCGTTCCTGGCAAGAGAGTACTGATGTTCGATCCTCTTCTTCCAGCTTTGGGCATTCAAGACATGCAGGTTGTGCCGGGCATCTGCCATCGAGACGCGAGAGTTGCCACTCATACCAGCCGCTTCTCCATCTGGATCATACCTAGGGGTCCGCCCTCGTTCGCTGTCATCCATACTACGGCGCGGGCGACCCTCTTCGCTGTGGCTTCGGACCCAACCCGCTCCACCCTGCCGAGCCCGTCCACGCGCCATGGCTGATCGGTTGCGATGCCTGTTCTCTTTGCGGCTCTCCTCCTCATGGATTTTTTTCACCTTGAGGCGAAACGCCTCCTCTCGTGCCAGGCGCTGTACTTGCTCGATCCTGCCGGCACGGTAGATCATGCCCAGCTTCCACTCGAATGCTCCGTCCTCGAGTTCAAAAAGGAGACTTCGGCTCCGTATCGACACCCTCGGCACTTTCTTGGGACCCTCAGGCCCCTTGTCTCGGATTTGGTCATTCGAGCTGGTTCCGAACTTGTGGTGCAGTTGCTGGGCAGACTTGAAGACATTGACAAAATTGTCCGTGATTTTGTGCACAATGACCTCGTGGGGGACTGAGACGCGAATGGCCTCGGTGTTAATGTCAAACGTGCCTTCTGGCGGCCGGACACTGGCATGTCTTTTTTGGGCCACGCGGTGCTCGAGACGGAGGGACTTGATGCTGACAACACGAGCCCACACACCGTGCATTCTTGGGGCCTCGACGTAGAGACGTATTATCTTGGCTCGTGCAAATGGCGGGGACCACCGCTGTGCGCCCATGTCGAGATCATATACATGGAGCATAACGGGTGGGTCGTTGGGCATCTCGAACTTGACCTGGACCAAAGTGGCCCTAATGTCGGCAGTCGTAAGTTCCTCCGTCCTGTTATAAGAATCCCCAACGAAATCCGGAGACGAAGGTGGGGAGAGAAAGTGGTTACTTGCCCGGTACTTGGAATTGTGAGCATCGTCCGTGTCATGGCTGGTCCGGACGAAGGCTTTCTTCAACACCATCACTGCCACTCCAACCGCGTAGTGGCGGTATAGAGAATAATGGAGGCTCAAGGTCCTCAACTGCGAATGTATGTGGAACACCGGGCCGTGATTGTCGCTCGACGTGGATAGAGATACCTCCAGTTTCGGCAGTGTTACAAAAGGCTCAATCTCCCATTTATCACACGCCTCCACTATAAAAGTCTCCATTCCTCTCATGGATAGGGTGAGGCGACGACCATCGCCTGGAGTCTTTTGCTTCATCTTTTTCGGAGAAACGGGCAGGTTTCGTAGGAAGTCCGAGTCCGGAGTGAGAGACCGGCTCCTCGTTCGCCTTCTGGATGGTTGCCTTCGGTGATTGAGGCCATCGAGCCTCTGAGCTCGATAATCGCCGGTCCAGGAATCGAGTGTCAAGGCAATGCCTCGCGTCTCGTCTGATATGGCGTCGTCAATTCCAGCAACCTCGACGCTAAAGTCGTGGGCCTGGATTTGGAACTGTAGCAGCCACGAGGGCATCTTGCGGAGTAGGTTTTGGGACTGTGAATGCCGATCTGACGAGTGTCTGTTGTGTCCTACATCTAGCCTAAGCTGTCGAAAAATTTGGCGCAGGCCGTCCGTGATCTCCGGGCGGACCATCTTGACCGAAAAGGTTTGGAGGTTTCCATTTGCCACCACATGAACATCCGGGGATGCACTGAGGTTCAGCTTCATGTCGAAAGATTCTGTTTGCATCAGGTTGAACCGCGATGAAGACGACGTTTGGTAGTAGAGGTTGTGTGACTGCAATCGCATGGAAGAGGCAAGGGAGTAGTGGAGATCCTCGACTTCCGAGTGGAAGGACTCCACGTCGAGGGAGATGGATGATATGGACGATATGATCAAGTCGAAATCGTCAGGATCAGCAGTGGGTTCGACAGGGGGCAGCGAAACCCTGATGACCGGTTCATGCATGGAGAATTTAATGTTAGCTTTTGGAAGAAGCCTCGAGATGAGAATGTGCTTCGAGCGCGTTGAAGAGGGGCTCTTTAGGGAACTGTGGCGTGGGCGCAATAGAGTAAGGAGCAAGGGAAGATGTCGGGGATCTAAGTCTACAGATGGCGATGTGACCACCGAGTTTGCGAACAAAATGTTGGCATTCTTCTGGCTCAGGCTTCCGGCATCCGAGAGCTGGACCGTTTTCGACGGCAATGTTGTCTTGACGGTCGTGGTAGCCATAGGTATGTAAACTATGCGCTCGGGCTTGCCCTGGCCGTCATCAACCCCTATGGATATTGACAGAGCCGCGGCAAGTGCCTCGTGGGCAATGTCCTTGGATGGGAAGTACATGCGATGCGCTGGCGACTTGGGGTCGAGACGGTGGAGGTCGATCCCGACCTCCTTCATGGACGCCGTCAACAACACAGGCGCTCCAGCAGGTTTGACGGAATCGACCTTCTTTGTGATGCCAAGGAAGCTGACAGCAAACTGAACCTCCTTGATGCCCCGGAGGATTGAACTGAAGAACTCCTTGGAATCTGATACCGCCTGCATGAGCTCATGATCGGTGCTCCCGGGGTCTCCAAGCTCCTGGATGACTGTGTTGATGGAAACCTCCACGGACTCGGCATCGGTATAGGGATTCGTGAGCTTCTTGTACATTTGGGAGCAGAGCACAGCATCGTTGTATGGGATGTGTACACGACCGAATTTGAGGGCAATAGCAGCATCCCGCAGACCGTCCAGAGCCTCGTACAGATATCCATGTATGTTGAGCGTCGCATTGTCAATCACCTCCAGCGACTCTTTACCCTCGGCGGTAAACAAAACACTCCGGACGGTCATTATCCATTCCGCCTGTTGTTTTTGCCGCCGCCGATCGTTGCGCTGGAGGAAGAAGCGGGCGCGATCAACCATTTTCCTCCTAGTGTCAACGGCAATCGTGAAGCTTCCACACTGGATACTGCCTACGTCGACTACAGATACCGTCGAGTTTGTAGCAACAACATCCACCATGCGCAGCCAGTTTACGTTTCGGTGTAGCCTTTTTATCCGGTCCTTCATGTGCATCAACTTCCTCCAAGTCTCGCTTCGCGGTATTCCTCCCGTGGCACGTCGAAGGAGATGGATTCGGGGCCTATCCCCTGGCTCACCCCCATATTCGTATTGCATGGCGGTCGAATTCTCTCTCTTGTCTTCCTTGGACCCCTTCCGATCTTCTTTCTCTTCCGCTTGTGGTTTTATGTTTGATTCCTGCCCCCGCCCCTCTCCCTCCTCCTCGCTTTCGTCATCATCTCCTACAATTCGGTGGAGGGTCTTGAGGTCAACAGTAATGGCCAGTTCGTTGACAACAATGCTAAGCCACGTGGGTTGCGCGAATGTCGGGCGATGCATGTTGAGGCCAAGGCCCCGTATCTCGATCTTCATTCCATCTTTGGGTGTGTATGCCAGTCGGCGTAGCGAAAAGTAACCAATGCGCTGTATCGAGATGCCGGTGATTATGCGCAGGATGGCGAAAAGAATGAAGGAGGATAGGTAGAGGAGCACGAATATTCCGAATATGAAGGTGGGATTTAACAGCGCCATATCAACGGCCTCTTCGCGAGACGCGTTCCGGATCTCGATCTGTAGACATGAAGCAAATAGTAAAAAATGTTAGCTACGATCTACAACAAATGGTGCATACATGCGAAGGAGTCTATTATTTGGAAGGAGGGTAAGTAGAGGTCCTGGAGAACGGGGGCTGTGCTGGGCGAAGAGCGTGATGTCATAATAGGAATGGAGGGTTGTCTTTCTCCTCGCGGCCGGGCCATGCTCTTGTGCGGTACTCACACGACGTAACCCAGACTGGTGGCATATCTCAGTAAATCAAACTGAAGTCCATTATACGAGACCTCGCCATGTCTATTTCAGAGTCGGTCGGGTGAAGATGTCGGGCCCATGGGCCTGCGTATACAACCCGCCTTCTTCTTCTACAAGCAGAACCGCGTTCGGGGACAGCAGTAAGCTCGAGCAATACTTCCGACGAGAGCGGTAGCTTGAGATAAGCTGTTGGGAGGAACACGCCAACGGACGGGCTCGTTTGTGCGCAGTTCGAGTGACACTGCGGCTCAGTAACGGATTGGTTGGAGCGAGTAAAAACTCCCGGTATTCCAGCGGCAAGCCTTCCTAATGGTAGTCTTGTTGAGTCTAGATTAATAAACGTGGGTTTTGGTTGGGATTCGCTACGTTTCCGGAGTTGTGATTTCGAGAAGTAGGAAATTGTGGCGAATTGCGACGAGTTGGCGAATTGGACAAGCCACGGATCACAAAGCAGGTGAGATGGCAAAACGGGGAATGTTCGTGTGTGTGTGTGTCGACGGAGGGTCAAGAATGGTTCATGACGATATTGTAGATTTGATGGTGGGCCGTATCCGTTATCGACAGGTTGAACAAATTCGAGATGCCGCGACCTGATTCGATACAGACGGAGCTTTGCCTTGGTTCCCCCAACAGCACTGCATGAGTGACCTCTTGGACAAACGGCCCGCTGCGCTGGAACAAAAGCTCCAAGGGTTATCGCCGCTTACATCCGCCCCCCGCTTTTTATTCCTTGATTCGACACTCCTGCTCCCGGAACGTCGCTAATACCGAACTCCCGATGTAAGCTCCGGCTTACATGCACAGCAGTACTAGTTAGTACCACCTACATACATAGCAGAGACTCGTGGTCACAGAACATCCATGGAAACCAATTTATTCTCATGCCTCATGCTGTAGAAATAAGATCGATGACTACCTCGCCAATTTCGACCAACTCATATTACACAAGACCCACAGCACTGCTGTAACTGACCTGACAACACCCAAGTCTCGCAGAGAAGGTTCATTTGCGTTCGGATGACGTAGCCCTATATCGAATAGGAATAAATGACGGCCGCTTTGTGTGAAGAATTATGGCCTACGGATAAACCAAGCCTATCTACGGCACAACCTATTTATTGGGAGTGAGTTTCGTCACACAAGATGCTAGGAAGGATGAGAGTATACAGATTCATTCATTCAAGTCCAGACTTGGCCTCTCTCTCTCTCTTATCCTCGCCCTCGCAGCCTCAATCTTCTCGTCCAGTAATGCGATGTCGGCTTCGACTCCCAGAAGCTTTTCTTCCAGCATTTTGGCATATTCCTCGTCTGGTATGCGCTTAAGTGGACTATACTTGGAGGCAAGCCACCCTTCCTTGGGCTTGATGGTGACAGCCTCAAAAGAGCCGTAGAGGTATTGACCAACACCTCCTATCAATACAAATGGAAATACGCCGCCACGGATGTGTTTGATCCCCCCTATATCATAGTAAGCCCTGGGCATCACACACAAACATCAAAATGGTACACTCACTGAGAGCTCCCGAGGCGGCAGCGGCAATTCCGCCAGAGATGGCGCTTATTGTCGTCTTTTGGTTTAGGGTGGCCTCTTCACCACCCCACTGAGATATAAGTGATCGCCTGGAAACTGTACGTTTCTTGTCAGCTGTAATAGAGATAGCCGACCTCGTCTTTCGTCTATCTCTCTTGCTTTTGAAAAATAGCAACGATACATACGTGTATAGGTCGATCCAAGCACAAACCAGTGAATTCCACCTAGGGCAACAGATAACCCAGGTCGGGAAGATAGTAGGATCCCACTGGCGCCGCCGTAAAATAATCCAACAGCACCTAGAAAACGAGATAGAGATCCAATGATTAGCCAGAGATCATCCCGAAAAGTATCTAGGCTGACGTCTGGGTGCTTCTAAAATAGGTTCTTCCTACCAGTCCCTAGGCCAGTGTATGCCGAAATTTTGAAGTTGTTGAGGACATTAGAATATTCATTGGAAGGAGTCTTGTTTCTCGGGTTGTTCTTGTCTACTACGAGAGGTGTATCTCGGGCGGTCGAGTCTGGGGAAACATCCTCCGGCTTTGCCATTTTCAGCGTTGCAGATATATGTATGATATTTTGAGACCAGAAAGAGGAGAATGGGAATTGAGGTCTTGTCTATGTTGGTCACGGTATGGGTATATGCAATGGTCCTGGTGCTGCCGTCAGTCTTGTGATGCAATTTGCCGTCTCGTAAGAGGTGACGGAGGTTCCAGTGAATGCTTGGACCAATTGAGTTGTTTATCGACTACACACTTATGCAATAATATTAGGCAGCCCGCATGACCGATTATTATAAAGGGGTGTTTATTCACATTATTGTGATACTGAAATTGTTCACGGGGGGCAATTGTTATATCCGGTGTTTCCCCAGCTCGCTCGCATATCGCCGGCACCACCCAGCGAACATTTTAGCAGTTTTTGGAAGGAGTAGGTAGTTCTCAATATTTTTCATCTTGTCAAGCATCCCGTGGGGAAAATCCACAATATTTAAGCCTCAACATCTTAAGGTCTCTCTTGCCTATTTCATTTCTTTTTTTATTGTGACACCCACTCTGAAAGGACCATCCACAGTCCTTCATCCCTCACAGCAAAATCTCGCCCGCCAGCTTCGGCACTTCACTAAAACGCACGGGCCAACTCTCATAGAGAGGTTGGTTTCCTTCTCTGCCTCAAGCCTCCCAAGCGATTGTACCTCCCCAAATCGATAGTGGAGCAGCGTCAGGAGGTTTTTCTTCTCACCTCACCCCTTCATCCAATTCTTCGTGGCTTTTTTTTTTTTTACGACCCCACCAAGCCACCGGCTGTGGACTTATTATTTTCGCCCGCACACATTGAAAAGAAAAGCGGCTCGACTTCGTCTCCCCCCGCCTCTGACCAAACACTGCAACGCAACCTCACCTCTTTCCGCCCTGTGAAGAGAGCTTTCACGCACCTGCACTTGTCCACCTTTTCAAACTCTTTAGCTAGCACCCTCGTTGCTGCCGGCACTTTCTCCTTTCTCTTCCTTCCTCCCTTTTGGTGTATGCGCTAGGTGTTCCTGCAAGCCTCGACACCTCCCTCTCACCGTCTCTCCCCATCCTCCGCTTTCGCCCGCCGACTCGAGACCAGCATTCTTCTCGTCTCGCTCCCTCATTCCTTCGGTAACTTGCCTCAACACAATCGGATAGGCTCTGTGCCACCAGTGTCCGCAATCTAACACCGCAATCATGGGTATGTTGTTCTGTCCATCTCTCTCTAGGCTCTTGTCTCAGGTTCCTAAATATTTGCCTGTGTCTGCCGCCCCAAGACGCCGACAGGCATAGCTCGTCTTGTCAGCTCAGCACAGGGCGACCAGAGTCCCTTTTGCATCTCCCCAATGATTCTTGATACTAACATGTCCTGTCTATCCAGCTCCGAAAAAAGCCAAGGGCCAGAAGATGGGCATCAATGACTTCCTCTTGGCCGATGGTATGTTGTCTCCCCGGTGGACATCCCACCGTCTAGCCCCATCGCTCTCCTCCCCATTCCACGACCAGACCCCGAACCATCCCACGGTTCCGGCGTTGCTCCTCCACACTCCGAGCGATGAAGCGAATGACACTTCAGATATGGATATTCTTTGTGTTTCGGCTGCCCTCATTTTGGTTGTCTTGCTAACTTACCTACTAGAATTTGGCACCAGCAGCATCGGCAACTGGGCCGATGATGTCGAGGATGAGATCAATATTACCTCCGGTATGCTATCTCTGTGCTCTTGCCCTTTAATTCTCTCTTGCTAACTTGAATGCAGATTCCCAGATGCGTAGCTTCCAAAATCAGAAGATGCATTCAGGCGGAGACAGTATGTTTGGCCGCCCCGGTTTTTGTATGTTACCCACACCCTCCACCGTCTACGATCCCCTCCCCCCAGTGGGATTGTTGCATCTGATATGTAGAATACTAACTGTGATTTTGCATAGCTGACCGTGGTGACTATGGACGTGATCGCCCCTTCTTCCGCGAGCCTCGCCCGATGCCAGATGCGCCTCCTTACAAGGCTCATGTCTCTGGTCTTCCTTATGACGTTCCGGAGGAAGAGCTTCCTGCTGCCGTTGAGGCTGCTTTTGGTAGTTTCACCATCAAGGACATGTCACCCGTCACTGCCAAGGGCGAGTCTAGATTCATGTTCATCACCTTTGAGAACCGTGATGATCTCGTTGCTGTTGCCGGAGACAGCCCCGAGCCTATTTTTGTTGCGGAGAAGAAGGTGTTTGTCTCGGTAGCTGATCGCCGCGATGCCAGTAAGTCGACCCACCTTCTCCAAGTTTCCAAACGGAGTATCTAACCTCCTACTACAGATCGCCGTCCTCAGCAGGATGGCCGTGATCTTGACTGGAGCCGCAAGGCGCCTCTCCCCCCTGACCCCAGCAGGGGCCAGTTCAGCGACCGTCGTCCCGGCGGCTTCGAGCGAAGGGGTCCCTCCGACTTTGGCGGAGACCGCCAGCCAAGCTTTGGCGAGAGGCGCCCTCCCCGTGAGGACGCTCCTCCCGCCCGTGATCTCGATTGGTCCGCGCGACGCGGCCCTCTTCCACCTCGCACTGATGAGCGACCTACGTCCCGCTCTGGAAGTCGGCCCAGTGGAAGTGGCGGATATGCAATGGATTCTCGCTCAGGTTCGTACCGTGGCGATCGCCGAGGATCCCCGGCTCAGTGGCCCGAGGGCAGGGAACCCCGTGAGCCCCGTGAGCCTGGTGAGCCCCGTGAGCCCCGCGAGAGTGGATCCCGACCTCCTCGCCGAGACTTTTCTGAGCGCACCGACCGCGTTCCCAGCGCAGCCGAAATGGACAACGCTTGGCGCTCTCACATGCGCCCAGACGCTTCCCAGTCCGCTACCAATTCCCGTGACGGTAGTGAGGCACCTCCTTCCCCCCGCGGCCCTGCAGCAGCAGCTTCGGTTCGTCCCGGTGGCCGACCTGTTCTAAATCTCTCCAAGCGAACCGTGTCGGAAACGCCGGACGTTGTATCACCTGCTCTGCCTTCAGCCACCTCCAAGTCCAGCCCCTTTGGTGCCGCTCGTCCTATTGATACGATGGCCCGCGAACGTGAGATTCAAGAGAAGCGTGAGGCTACCATAAAAGCTAAGCGCGAAGCCGATCAAAAGGCAAAGGAAGAGAAGATCGCCAAGGAAAAGGAAGCCAAAGAAGCCGCCGAGGCCGCCCAGGCAGCTGCAGCAGCCAAGAAAGTCGAAGCAGCCAAGGAGGCCGAAGCAGCCAAGGAGGCCGAAGCAGCCAAGAAAGCCGAAGCAGCCAAGGAAGCTGAGGCAAAGACCGAAAAGAATACAGATGAAGTCAAGGAAGAGCCCGTTGAGCCCACAAAGGAACCCGCAAAGGACCCTGAAAAGGAGCCCACTCCTACCCCTCCTCGGAAGAACTCCAAGACCGATACCGCTCCTATGACTGAGCGACGACCCCCTCGCCCTCGCGAGCTCCGTGAGCGCGAACCCAGCTTTCCGAAGTCAAGAGCCACCGAAAGCGGCAATTGGCGTTCAGCTACTGGGGAGCAGAGAGGCGGACGCGGCACCCCGGGTGGCCCAAGAGGAGGCCGTGGAGGCCGTGGAGGCCGTGGTGGTGATAGGTTCGGCGAGCGTCCACCTAGATCAAACGGCGCTGCACCTGTTGTGGAGCAGACCCAACCACCCGCCCAGGGTGCCCAGACATCTGATCCTGCAACCCCAACCCTAGAGGAAGATGATGGTTGGACCACTGTCAAGCAGTCTCGTCGGGGTGCTCGCCCAACGGCCTAGGAGGCCTTTGCTTAGGCGGCTCATGCGGCACGGGCAGACGACTATCATACTGCTGGACAGCTTGCCACTTAGATGGGTCTCTCCTAGTCCGTCAAAGCCCGCCCAGCTATATATGTCATGCCAGGATGCTGGCACGGCACACCCTTTCCTTTTGCACGCGACGACACGACGATATTAGAATATCTTGTCTTCATCAACATACCCCGACCAAATTCTAGCTTCGATAGAGATTATTTCGTTGCGTCCCAAGTGGGAAGCAACGATCTTCGGTGCCTGTACATAGAGCGGGCGTACGTATGCTTTGTTTCCATGTCATGGCCAGGCAAAAAAGTTGGGCGCAAAGGATTGTCTCATTTCGCTTTTCTAATATTTTTTCCCCACAACGTGAACCCTGTAGCACCGTGACACAGTGGGCTTTTCCTGTCATCATTGTTGTTCTGGGAGGGGTTTAGGAGTTGTCTGGCTGGACGCAAAATTGGGTGCTTTTCACCTTCTTATTCCCTGACCGCTACATGCAAAGCCATACGCGCTCGCATGCGCCCTGGACTCCTGGTTTGTTTGCTGCCAGAGGTTTGGCAATCTCGACGTTGGGGAGAGTGCAACAGCTGGCCGGGACCAACGGGGGCCCTGGGGTTTAGGTGAGGATTTATGGACCATCGCATCCGCCTCGGATTGGGTTGGTCTACCACACTACGCCCGATGGGCAGCACAAAAAATGGCATTTTGATCAAAAGCACCATGCGATTCGATTTTATTTCTTACTGTGTCTTATATATGATTAGTCTCGCTGTTTGCTTGAGTCTCTGGCGTTCCTGGCATCGACCGGTAGTTGGGCGGCTCAATCTTAGTCTTGATATTTACTACTGCTTAAGCATTTACCCATGGTCTCGTTGATGCCTGGACCACTCGTGTCTGGACGAGACATACGATTTGCCGATGCTGTCGATTTACTGGCGTTGGGGCTCGATGTGGTTGTTTGGAATGTCGACTGCCGGTTCTTGTCTCATGTGCCACAGTAGCAGATAAACACGGGACTAGCTGTAATTCTCAATACAAAGAAGCAAACATCTTGTAGTGGCGCAATTGCCCGTATCATCTCCATAAACCAATACTAGGATATCTTCAATCAATATTCGTAGCCGAACTTCTGTTGAGCTTCAATGAATCCCAATTATTTCCCTCCTAGCAATTACAAGACCCGTTCCAAGACTATTGCTTTGCTTTTATTGTTATTATCTAGAATTGGACTGACTGTGCTGGGACTTGGGTAGAAAGTCTTTTATCTAGCCATCAAGATTGCTTCCTAGACTTGATACCCCAGGGGCTACTATTCAGCCTATCATAGTAGGAGTCGTCTTACCCGCGTACCAAGTAACTACCTACCCACCGTAGGTACACAAACACTGCTCTAATAACAGTGGGACAGCTTCAGGTTGATAAAATTATAGGCACTGATTCCCCATGAGGTTTGATGATATTTTCTTCCGCACATCCCTCTTCTTCTTCTTCTTCTTCTTCTCTTCGATTAGTGCGTAGATGCCATTCATTCACTTCACTCTTGGCCTCTTCAGCGGATGTGCCTCGGTGTTAAAGACGTAGTGGTCCAGGCTGATGAGGTCCGGCGGGGAGAAGATGAGGTAGAAGTACTTGAGGGTCTCGGCTAGCCAGAAACTCTGTTTCCGATGATTGTCAGTATGCCGCCCATTACGCGTCTCGTTCACCCATCCATCCATCCATCCTTCCTTCCTTCCTTCCTGTAGGGGAGGGAGGGAATGCCGCAAAACGGGGCACGCATGCAACGGCCGCTGCGTGAAACTTACCTCCATGCTATCCATCATCTCCCCGTCCGAAACAGTGACGTCTTTGATGGCCGAGTTGGCCAGCTTCGTCTTGGTCGCCTTCGTGATGGCCGCGAACATGCGCCACGCCACGTTCCTGAGCTCCGGGTCGCCCGTCACGCGGTAGAGCACAAAGACCGACTCTATCGCCTCCGGCCGCAAGATGTACCTGAAGTCCCGTATCGCGGACATGCCCTTCGGGGTTTCGCCGTGGGCCACGTTCTTGCCCGTCCCCGGCGGTTTGTGCTGGCGTTTGCTCCTTGTTGCGTCCGCGAAGAGCCGTTCGTCCCATTCGCAGGAGGTCAGGGTGTGGTCCTCGTCGGCGAGGAAGCCGGCGGGGGGTTTCGAGGTTGCTTTTTGGGGCCCGTTGCTTACCATGCCGGTGGTGCTCCCGGAGGAGGAGAAGAGGGAGCCGAACAGCCATCCGAGGACAGACGAGGTTGCGGAGGAAGCGGCACGGCATGGGACCAAGTTGAACACTTCGGGCATGATCCCGGTGGCTGTGGCGTCGTACGCCCAGGTGCACCCGCGAGTTATCTTCGTCCCCAGGTCCAGGTGATGGGGCTTCCCGAGGATTCGACCCCCCAGGGCGAACATGCCCCCAGCGAAGCAGGTGAGATGCTGGGTTTCGGGCTGGAGCTCGGGGCCAGCTGCGCGGACGTACGACGAGCCGGCGAAGACCACGTCCGACTCGACGCCGGCGTATCCGGGTTTTCTCTCGGCAGTCGAGTCAGAAGAGGCTATCTTCCCGTGATTAGACGAAGGAGGAATCATGGGGCTAAACAGCAAGTACTTCTCCACGGTCCCCATCGCCGTCTCGTACATCTCCAGCCACGAGTGGTCCGCCGCTCCCAGGAGAACGTGGGTCTTGAGCAGGTACTCGTAGAGCGAATCTGCCGCCGCGCCAATGGTAAAACTGTGATCCAGATTCGCAGACTGCAGGTTAAAATTCAGTCTCGTGGGCCACATTCCCGGTAACTTCGTCTTCTGCTGCGTCTCTTGGAGAAAGGATTTTATCCTGGCCACGGCATCATAGTACTTCATGTCACCCGTGATCTGCGAAAGTCTCGCAAATTCCATGGACAAGCTCCCGGGGCTTGCCGACGGATCGTTGTTCCCCGGCTTCTGGTTCCCGTTCTTGGCGGCTTTGAAGACGAACCAGAAGTTAGGCATGCGGTTGTGGGTGTCGAAGGCGTGGTAGAGCATGTCCCCCAGCTCGACGGCCTTCAGCTTGAGCGCTTCTTCCCCGCTCAGGTCGTAGGCCGATAGCAGCCCGCCGAGGTGACGGATGGTGGTTTCGAACATGTTGACCGCGGTCTCCGTCGTGTTGGCAAAGTCGAGGGATGCTGCTGCGGCGGCTGCCTCTCTGAATTCGTCCTCCAGGCCCATGATCCAGAGGGTGTCTAGGGAGTCCACGAGGGTGGCGCTCCACCCCCCGAAGGTCGTCTTGCCGCCTCCCGAGACGGGAAGGAGTTCGTCCCGCATCCAGGAGGATGCGTTGTTGCGGTAGCTGTCCCAGCAGCGCAAGAAGGCGGATTTCACGGCTATCCTCCTGGATTCTGTCTCCGAGGCATCCTGGTCTGGGTAGAAAGTGTCGGCGCCGAAGTCGTGTTGGACCCGCGGAAGTGGTTTATGAGCCGTCGGTAGCGGGGTCAGGCGTCCCTCGATGGGGTAAAACTCTGGTACTTCTGACCAGTTGAAGGATGACGGCTTGAAGACGATGGTGAGCTTCTTCTCTGGACCGGCAGGATGAGGGTCCGTTGCACCGGTAAGGGATTCCTGGCCGTCGTCTTCGGGACGGCGGTTGTCATTTGGTATGTACACATCGTGTACCGATCCAGGTCCGCTTCGCGGAGGAGGATGGTCCGGCGGTGACCCGGGATAGATATCCCCCACCGCTCCGGGACCATCGGGTGGTTTGATGTGGAGTCCATTTTCATCGTGTATTGGGACTGGTGGAGGAGGCGGGGGGGTTAATGACGGAAATCCAAATTTGTATACGCCGCAGACCACAACGGCTGCAAGCACCACCACTCGGGTACGGCGGACTCGGAAAGGCGGCATTGTGGCACGTTCTCGGTGCTGCTGTCAAGTGCCTGCCTGCCGGTAAATGCCGCCAGATCTCGAGTCACGAGCTATGTATGTAGATATGACTGGACCCTCAGCGCGGCTCCTCCGCCCGCACTTGCTAAAAGTTTAAATGCGCGCTGGGTAAGTGCCGAGAGAGAGTTTGGTTGCTCCTGCCCCCGATATGCAGCAAACACAGTTTCTTGGCCAAATCTGGGTGTTAAATGAGATCTTGTTTGATGGAATAGATGAATGAGTGAATACCAAGAAGGAAAGAAGCTTTGTGAGATCGCGATGCTTGGCGACCAAGAGGGGGAGGCGGTCGCGTGGTGGCAATGCTGCTGGCCTGGATGTGAGACAGGACCCCTGTTTCTGACCTCGTCGATGAATGATGATGAGCCGCCTGTCCCATGTGGGATTTTTCTTCCCGCGTCAGCCTCGAGATCTCGCAGCGATTAATCAGATTGCTTGATGAACCATTGTACTTCCAAGACAACCACACCCCCCACCCCCCTGCATCGCAGGGACGGCCCACATTCTCCCGCTCCCACGGCCAATGACTGAATGTCAATCCTGTTTTAAGCTTATTTAACATAAACATAACTATCCATGCCCACAACCTACCTCCGTCGTCGCTTCGTCCTTCGCAACCCACTTACAACTCAGGAAAGCCTTTCCTCCTCCTTCGCCAACTCATGCAACAACCCGCCGGGCGCACTCCACTTCTCCCACGTACCGGCCTCGAGCTGTCCCCTCAACGGCGGTCGTCCACCATCCCCCCCTTCGCACATAACACAATTTCATCCATAGAAGGAAGCCTGGAGACTAACATGAAGATAGGAAGTAGACTCCTATCTGCAATGATCTTGAACCACTCCTTCATCCTCGGGTGTGTGGCGTTCGCTCCAAAGTAACCAGGAGTCAGGACGAGACCCCACAGGGCACCCGCCTCCTTCATGTCCTGAAGTCCGTCAAGGCACTCCTCGACGCTGTTGGTGAGGACACCGGCCATGATGGGATAACTGGGGAAGCCGTTCTCCTCGAGCCCCCCCCCCTTACGCCGCCGACGAGGGCCTTGCGTTCGGCACGGGGTCAGATGGATGGCCTCGCCGGTCGAACCCATCATGACGAGCCCCCTGATGCCGGCCCTGGCGAGGAAGAGGGCGTGCTTGGTCTGAGTCTCGACATCGATGCGGGCGACGGGCTCGGAGGCAGAGCATGCCGAGAGGGAGGTGAAGAATGACGGGACGGGCACGTATGCCCCTACGGGTGGGGATGACACTGGCATGGTTGATGAATGAATATGATTGGTTGAGGTGTTGTTGACTTCGACCTTTTTTTTTTTTTGCTCATGGACCGGGGGTGACACGGGAAAGGGGAAATACATGGAGAGATCAGTCTGGGGAAACCAGGTAGGTTTATATATCCAGACACAAACCCAAACCTCCCCCAATATGGACCCATCTGGCATTCCATTCCCCGATGTCGCAGTGCATGTCAACTCCGATTAAATGCTTTTTTTGATGGAGATCTCGTGGCAGTTCTGCTCTTGATTTATGCACAACGGTCCCCGACTAATTCTATCCATCCTATTTCCAACTTATCGTAGTTCTTTTCCTTTCAAATTCGCCCCATTCCGTACCGTACGCCCCATCCCCCTATCCTAGTTATATGTATGTATCATTCTCTTCATTACGATACGCGGGAAAAAAAAAGAAAAGACTGCTTCTCTCGACTAACTACTAACATTGTACGTGCAAAACAATATGCAGAGGACAACATGCCATTATCCCAGCAGCAGCAGCAGCAGCAGCAGCAACGAGAGGTAGCCCACAGACTGAAGGCAAGCCCGACTTGACAACCACGGGCGGGCACTCTCGACCTCGAGTACTACGTTTTTTAGCACATACGTTAAGCGGCAACCGAACCGACTACTTCGGCGGAACTTCTCAAGCCAACCTAAACATCCGCCTCCCGAGCTCCTTCCAGATGGCCCTGGCGGAATCCCTGCTGCGGGCGGTGGCGTCCCTGTTCTCCTCGGCCCTCCTGAGCATGTAGAGGAGGCACTCGCCGAGGGATCCCCAGATGGTGGCCTTGTAGAGGCCGACCCGGGCGAGGACGTTGCCGTCGCCCTTCCTGGCGACGGCGGGAGGGGGGACGGCGGCGCCGGTCTTGAGAAGGTCCGCGCGTCTCCTAACCTCGGCGACGAGCTTGAGGGACAGCTCGTCGGCCATGCCCATGAGCTGGGCGAACCCCAGGCTCTGGAGCTCGCCGCCCCCCTCGGTGGAAAGCTGGTTCCTCGAGCAGATGTCGAGGGCGCGGGAGACTGTGTCGGGGTTGTGGGAAGCGAGGACCAAGCAGGCTTTCCAGGGTTTTCCGTTCCCGTCGCCGCCCTTGAGAGCATTGTCCTTGGCGGCGACGGGAACGCGGCCGCCCAGCATGAGGAACCTGGCGGTCGCGTCGTAGGCGGTGTCCGTGTCGGCCTTGCTGTTGTGGATGATTGAGCGGTCGGGCTCCGTGTGCATGTAGGCGCCGCGGACCATCTTGACGCCGAGGACGAAGTCGTTGTCGGCGGCGTGGCGGAGGTGGTTGCGGATTTTTTGTTGGTTCTTTTTGAGGTACCTGGAGGAAGAGGAGAAGGGACTGTTGGTCTTGGGGATCGGAATGACTAGGGAATTTCTGCGGTGTATTCGGGGCGAGCCTGCTTACATCTGGTAGGTGTTATATACGACGCCGGTTCCGCCACGGTTGAACTCGGACATGAGGCTCTACGAGAGCGGTGCGGCTATGTTAGCGCATCTATGCTCATCTCACGCCGTCTCATCCACCTCTTGGTGCGGCTTTTGCGCAAAAGAGCAAAGAACTTACTTACCACGGCGAGCTCATCAATGGCGGCTTGAACCCTGTCCTCCTCGGCATCTATGAGCACCCCGACGCCGCGATCCCTCGCAGCAGCGCACACTTTCCTCGACGCCTCGCGATACGCCTTGCTCTGCGTCTCCAGCGACTTCTTGAGCTTGGCATCAGCCTTGCCCCCGCTGCTAGACGAGACCCAGTTCTCCATGAACTTGATGCTCGCGGCCCCCGCTCCGGTGCACTTGAGGGCGAGAAAATCGCCCTTCTGGAGGCGATCGATCGTCTCGAGGTTGAGCTCGATCCAGTCCTGCAGCTGCGGGTCGTTCTCGGCCAGCACGACGGAGTGCTCGGGCCAGGCGTCGGCGCTGGCCTCCCTCGCGAAGGACACGATGGTTCCCGAGACGCCCATGCGGCGGAGCTCGGACATGCTGCGCTCGATCTCCCCACGGGTCTTGCCCAGGCAGAAGTTGTCGTAGAAGGTGCGCTCGACCACGTAGTGGAGGAAGCGGCTAGACTGGATTAGTCCGGAATGCCGGCGCGCGGCGCGGATGATGGCGTTCATGGCCGAGGGCGGGAGCGAGGATATGGAGAGCACGGCTAGGGACCGGAGGAGAGCTTTCAACGGGAGGTGGCGCAAGACGTACTCGTCTCCAGGGCGGGCGTCCTGAGAGGCCAGTGGGGGGACTGTCGCCGCCGTGGCGGTGTGGTCGTGAGCGCTGGGATGGTTGGTGGCACATTTCCTCTGCTGTTGCTGCCATACTGCCTGTCCTCCCGCCCCCGAGCCAATTTTGGTGCTGGCGCTGCTGATGCTGCCGCTACTGGTTGTGGTGGTGGTGGTGTTGATGCTGCTGGTGCTCACCGTCCTCCTCGGGTGGGATATGCGGCTCTGGTATTGGCTGTTGTGGTGGTTGTGGAAGGACGAGTAGCAAGGATAAACACGATGCAGGAAGCCAAGATTACGCGTCGAGGACCCGACAAGCCGCGACAACACCGCCATTATGTAAGTAACGATAGTGGTAAAGGGGCGGTAGGCTGGGCAAGTTTGAGCCGGTTGGTAGATAAGGTAGTTGCTCAGGGCCACTAGCTGGAGTTACAAGGCGGGAAGGTCTAAAGGAGCAAGTTGAGACAAGGTATGACAAGGTATTGGGAGGTATGGGGAAAGTATAAAAACGGCGGCAACTGTAGTCCACTTGTCCCTAAGTGGTGCAAGCAGTAAATGCAGGATATGGATGAAGAGGGATGTAGAGGTAATGTAAAGGGCCTAGTTTAGCCCTGTAAAGAAGAGGACTCGTTGCGCATGCTGTTAGCAATGATCGGCCGCTTTTTGCTTGGTCAAATAGTATGTACGGTATGTTGAGTGTATACAACAAGAAGAGCATGATGGGCAAAAGAGGAAGAGAGAGAAGGAAAAGAAGCCGACGAGACTGCGGCAGCAACAAAAACAAGATGCGCAAACCTGCAGGGAAAGCATCTATAGGCCTGGGTCGGTCTCTTGGCTGGCTCTTCCCAATAGTAGCCAAGGGATTACTCCGCATTCCTCCAACCCCGAAAGATCACCACCTATTCCGATCCGATGTTATCAGCATGCGCCGCTTTGCTTCGAGTATCGGAAGAAGCAAGAGGAGGGGTTGTCGTGCCAGGGCGCGCGCGCGAGATGGTTGGAGATAAGCTAGTGTGTGTGGTTTCTGTACTGTCTATCTCTGCATCTCGCATACTCGAACCCGACGACGGACTTCTTTTCGATCCACACGGGCCACGGTGGGTATTGTACTGTATGTAGGTGGCTACAAAGACCTACGCGGGGGTGGAAAGACCAGGAAGGCTAGCACAACCGCTGCTGTTCGCTCCCCATGCATGATAGACGACGGTTCTTGCATGCTGCACCAGCACCGACTATTCACACTCTCGTGCTAGCGTCTATCATAACTATTTCGTGTGTGGGGTGAAAGTATACCTCGACTGCCTTTCCTCCTCCCCGCCCATCCATCCCTGGCGATATGCAGTAGCACGTTCGCGATATGTGAGAAAAGCCAGATCCAGACGGCAGACGGCTAGGTGGGCTAGCTTATTCGCGTGGCAGGTGGCAGATCTCCTTTCTTTTTGCTGATTTTCGTGCTTGGTTTGACATCATCATCTTCGTCCGTTCGTTTTCTGGCTGATGTCCTGCTGTCTCCCCCCGCACCAGCACTGGTAAGTAAAGTACAGTCAGTAGGAGGAAGCTCCGCTCTCGCAACATGCCGACTACGGCGGTAGTTGCATGCATGGTGATCTAACACCGTGTGTACCTACCTACATACATACATACGCTAAATTCTCAGCCACCAGGTCTCAATATTTGTCTTCTTTTTTACTTCGCGTATGTGTTGCTTCGCATCTGGAGACCTTGGAAAATGGAAGGATGGCGGAAGAAGCCCCAAGGCAGTGACTTGCGGCGAACGCCGCATCTGCCATACTTCTCGGGAATAGTCTTGTAGAGCAGTTATAGTCCCCTACGTCTTTGTCGTCGCAAAGCTTCATCACTCCTCTCTCTCCTCATCTCTTCCCCCCCCGCCACCCCCCCCCACCCCCTTATTATCGAATGCCGGGATTAACTCTCCCCAGATTTCGCATGTTTTTGCGTACGTAGACTTGCATTTCACGTCCCCGCACCAGGGATCTAGGAAGCGGCCAAACTGTGGTAGGGTTGAAACTCGAAAAGCACGGATGGGGAATCAGGATTTCTATGACGTCTGGAAATTCTGGAGGCTGGGCTCGAGGTGGTTCGTGCTTCGGGGTTGGTCTTTGGTGCTTTGTGTGGGTGAGTGAGTGAGTGAGTGAGTGAGGGGTGACGATGGATACCGGATACCCTTGTGATCACGATAATTTTACTTTCGGATGGCACTGTTGGCTGTCGAATCGAGTCGGGTCGAATCGCCTATTGTGCGTCGTGTCGTGAATATGCTCCCTCCCCGCCCCCCCCCGCACAGGGCGAGGCAGATATGTAGATAGTCGGATAGACGGGCTGGCGGGCTGGCGGAAGTGGTGGTGACAATACTATGACATCCCAGAATTCGCTCTGGGTTCGGTGAGGGGCTAGGTAAGGTTGTTAGTCGTTAGGGTATCGCGACAGTGGGTTCCAGCGCCACGTTGGATTCTTGTATTTTTTTCTCAAGTAAACAACTCTCCGCATGAGGGGTAGTTTGAAGGCTGCTGACCACAAGGCCCTTTGGTGGCGGTGGTCTGAGATAATATTATGACATCTCGAAATTCCTACCCTTCTTGCCTTCGTTCCGTTCATCGTAGGTCGTGGAAATTGGAGCTTGCGAGTTTGTCTCAAGTAAGAACTTCGTTTGTTTCCGCACGAGGCAGGTCTTGAGGGAGTTCGGGGTCGCGCGTTGGGGTGGCCAGGCCGCAGCACTAGTCGATAGTAATATTTTTATGACATCCAAGAACTCAAATACCAGTGGAAGATTCACTCAGCTCTCATTGCCAACACCATCACCATGCGGCGCGTCATCTGCCCCAATTATCGTGGGCCCCAACAAGGTCAGAAGGTCGAAACTTGCCTTAATCGGAGCGAAGCATTCGGCAATTCAATGAAGCGTTGACGAATGGATGGATGGGGCATCTAATAGATAACACGGCATTGTCGTCCATTTGATAAGATTAGGCTCGACCGGGCGTCTCGCCCCTCTAGTTCGGGAATTTTGGCCGGTATAAGGTACATAGCAGTAGTTTTGGGGTCCGGACTGATAGCGAACTTTGGTTGAATACATAGTAAGTTGATGTGACCCCCACCTATAGCGTATGCAGTGAAGTTAGCGCGCATTTGCAGTCTGCCCCTCCACTACGTCCCAATCAGGCAATTTCAAGTCGTCAAATCGCCCAATCACCATCGAGTCCGAAAATCTGGAATGCTACCCTCTCCGCAAAATGAATGATAAACGACCCTAAGCTGCCTCTCACCCATATACGCGCTCCGGTTCGTGCATATCCGGTTCCCGAGTCATCACCGTTCGTCTGACAGACGCTGTCATTGATTGGTTCGGTATTCTCCTTTGATTTGGGGATAACTTCCAGCCAAACTTGTTGATTATTTCCCGCCAGTCTTCGCAATTGGACCTGGGATTGCTGCCACATAGTTCGCGAGTCTGCCGAATAGTCCAAATTACCCCCCAAACGGTTGAAATATTCCATGATGGGCCACTTCCCATCGAGAATGACAAACATGTGTAGAACTGCTCTGCGGTGGTCGTCGGATGAGCATGCGCATCCGGCAATGAATAGAGGCCACATGGGGAAGTACCTTCTGGGTTGGCCCTCGGTGATGGCGCCGCAGAGTTCGTTGACGAGAATCTATTGCAAGTTGGTAATGGAGTGATGATAGATGGAAGGTCCGAAAAAGGTGAGCCGCAGGTACATCTTTACAGCCACTCTAAAACATTCCGCCCTCTTCAGCAGGTAGTCGTCTGCGCCGCCGGGATTGCGAAATCGTATGTGATGGGCCCTTCGTTCGAGAGAATCGGCCATGGTGCGTTTGCAAGCCTGTTCTTGCGGGTCTAATCTAAAGCTCGAGGAGAGGGCCGATATCTCGCTGATGATGTTTACGAGCTCCATTGAGCAGCCGAAGTGCTCGTCCGCCGCCTGGTCTAGCTCTTAAGAGCCGGCCTACTCGGGTATGTTGGCCTCGGCATTAGCAAGACTAGCGAGCCCTCGGCGATCTCGAGCCACGTTTGGAGTACGCAGGTGAGGAGGTTCTC
Organism: Zalerion maritima; assembly: GCA_022664585.2. NCBI lineage: Eukaryota > Fungi > Ascomycota > Sordariomycetes > Lulworthiales > Lulworthiaceae > Zalerion > Zalerion maritima. The sequence continues at coordinate 77,069 of JAKWBI020000025.1, read as the reverse complement.
CTCGGCGTGCTCAGCGAGTCCTAGGGCTCTTTTGGAGCTGGGCCAAGGCGCTCACCTTGTACTCGGCAGCCTTGGATCTGTAGCCGTTGCCGTCTAGGGTGGCGCCATGGCTAGAATTGTGGAGAGCAACGGTCCACGGCCCTACAGGAGTAGAGGCACCACCGATTTACGGAACATGTTCCTATCGGTAGGAGTGTATACTCTGCAGCTACTGATGACCTCCAGATCTATATGCACATGGTGAGTTAGGTTCGGGGAGGAGGGTCCTCCATGGGTGGTTATGGATGTGAAACACTGGCGGCAATGTGATATTATAGAGGCAATAGGACGTGTTACCCCGCAAACTCGCAAACTTGGACACATCCGACGCCAGAAGAAAGCGTCGCACAGTGACTTGGTACACTTCCACGATGTATCTAGAGTCCTTGTTTTCCGACTTTCAGCGATGAACAAACTTGAACAGTCCAGCCTGCAGATATACTAGGTCTCATGTACCTAGCCGCGATATCGTTTCCCATCCCTCGAGCGCAAGGCTTGGCGAACAGCCGCCAGGTAGGGAGGGTCGGGGTGGCTACTCCAGCTATATCCGTGGACGGTTCAATAGCGAGGGATAATTATGCAAACTCATTCCAAATCTTGGGAAGAGGTCCCTCGCTGCCGTACACCGGATCAACCTCCGGCACTGGCACGTCCTGACACGCGGCGGCCTTTTCTCGGGTCTCTGCCGGTGAGTCCTCGCAGTAGTTCATGTCGTACTTGGGAGATTCCTAAAATTGTTTGTTTTCAGCACGGACGCCTTCCCGTTGCGTCTCACAGATAGGAGCCGAGGCTAAAAGGAAGTTGTCGCCACTCGCCATTATATGCAGCTTGAATGTATGGATGACACATTAAATCATGATGGCTGGGATGGGTTTACTTGCCTCGGGATAGAAGCCAATATACGTATAGTCGCCCTCGGAATCGATAGAGCAATGAGCTACCCCAGCCTATCGTGATACAAGGCCGGAGGGTAAGTAAGTATCAGGTCTTGGAAAAAGGATCACGGGCCAGGAGCTAGTGTTGGGGCAACTTACGGGCAACACGAAGACGTCGCCTGGGCTTACCGAGATTTTCATGCCAAACTCGTTGCCCTCGACGTCAGAGTCGGCGTCGGCTGGCGACTTGCCAAGAAGTAGGGTACTACTGCCCTGAAGGACAGCGTAGCACTCGTGCGTGTTGGAGTGGAAATGGGCAGTCTTGTAGGTCTTCCATTGGCCGCCCTTCTTCCACCCGTTGGCATGAATAGCCTCAAGGATCCGATCCGGTGCGAAGCCACACAGGACGTTGCGATAAACGAGCACTGGAAACCGGGAGTTGGGGACGTGTGGAGTCGGCCGAAGGAAGTGCTGGGACGGCTCGACCAACAATGGGGCAGAAGCAGCTACACCGGTCATGTTGGCTTTGGGCGTTCGAGTCGGATTTTGGCACATTAGCAGGGACTAGGCCAGTGTATTGTATGAAGTTTCAATAATGGCTCAAAATGGATATCGAACCGGGAGCTTGGGTGTGGCGTGGAGTTGAAGTTCTTATCGTCGGTCCACTTTGTTGCCTTCCCGCTCTGGGAGAAATGGATGACGGCACGTATCCGGGTGTGTGCATGATCAATGGCCAGGTTGTATGTCTTTGTCATAACGCTACAGGTCCGCTATTTCGGCCTTCGGTAAGTCTCTGTAAGTTCGGATGGATCATGGATCCAAGCTGCCGGTAAACGATATCGGTCGGAAACCCCACCTGTCCTACTACCCAGCAGCAACTGTGGAGCTGTCGTGTGCGCAGAGGGAAACCCCACTTGTCCCACCCAGCGGCAACTGCCAAAGATGTCCACTGACAGCATCTTAAGATAGCGAGAAAAATACCTCTCGCCCGGCAGTTCCCACGCTGCTGCATGGATATTGAGACTTTATGCCACCGTAAATGTCCGGCATGTAGCTTGGCGCCACTGCTATAGCATGCCTCCTCCGCGAAAATGACTATAGAGAAGCCAATGCTAGCTACTCCGCCGTAGCCTCGGCCAAGACCTCCCCAAAGTAGAGACGCGGCCGCGCGATGGGATAAAAACTTTGGGCACACCTTGGACGCTTTGGCCCCAAGTCACGACATTTCAACGGCCGGGGACTCACGATATGCTGATCAGGCCCTTGAACTATCTCGGCGTAGCTTCCATCCCGAACAGCGGGTGCCTAGCTCAAAATGGCAGGTCTTGGTTTCTTCAGCCTTACGAGCTGAACTGTGAGGCGCAGGCCTCAATTTTCTTGGTATCGATATATACATTATCACATCTAGATACCCGTTGATCGCACCGTCTCGAACAGAGAAATTTGCCCAAATTCATTCTATAGTACCAACCTATGCTCAACGATGTACTTAGAGAGCAGAAGTACTGTATAACAAGCACACCGGAAAGAGAAAACAGTGCCTCCTCCATGCATCATCGCCTATATACCGCAAGCATCCAAATCCATACATACCCAGCAGCCAGATCCACCAGTAACCAACCCGCGTCTCACAACCCGTAGCAGAGTGTCGATAGATCTCAAAATCCTCCCAATTTTCAATCCCAGTTCAATAAAGTCAAAAAGCTAAACCAAACCTCACTCCCCGGCGCCGAGGCGGCGGCTTCGTCTCCTCGGGCTGCAGCTACAACTACGGCGGCGACGTAGACCTCTCCACGGGCGACATCGTCGGGATCGTCCTCGGTCTCGCCGCTTTCATCGTCGTCGTCGTCTTCGCCTGCCTGCCTGCCTGCCTGATCGCAGTTTTCCGGCGCAGACGAAACGCCGCATGCTCCCCGCCCACGTCGGAGCTGCGCGGGTTTGCCGGACGGCCGTGGCGTGATGCGAGCGCTCCGTACAAAAGCAGCACGCGCGGGAATGCTTGATGATTATCGCTCACCGTGGGCGTGGGCGTGGGTGCTCGTGGGGAAGATTAAATAAAGAACCACGACGGAGAGGGAATGGGGGGGGGGGGGGAGGAGTGAAAGACCCCCCTTCCCCGACCCCCGCTCGGGTGGTGAAGGATGATGTGATGCGATACCATACATTTCGTGGGCAATTGCGATTTGGGAAATATGTATATAACTATGTAAAGTACTACACGTGCGGTTATTTTGAGAGATGTAGTATCACGATACCCTGTATTTCTTGCCAAGAAGAGAATAGGTCAATTAACGTAGGCACATCGCGAAGGAGTCGCGACTTACATCCCTGCGTTCCACACGTCTGACTGCTTCTTCTGATGTTGCTACCGCTGGGGTGTACGGGAATCCTTCCACTACTGAGACGTGACTTCAGAGTTTAAACGCGAAATATCATTCGATCGCTGCAGCAAAATACTATATAAAAACCATACGCTAGTTACACGCTTCCTTCACTGAGAGATATCTATCGCTTGAGCGTCTTCTGCTTTTCAGCATCACGCTTGACGTTCCTTCCCTCGACCAGGAGCCCCTTCCTCTTCCTGACCTTGTCCATGTACCTCTTGGCCACGTTCTCTTTGTCGGCCAGCTCGCCGAGATCCTCCAGATCGTCCTCGGTGAAAGGCACCCAGAAGGGATCCTCATCAAGGATGTCAAACCCAGCAAAGATGAGCTGTGGCTGGGCGGCACCTGACGTGCGCTTGCGCATCTCGGTGCTGAACCCGAAAGACTCGGCAACGGGAAGACGTGCCTGGATTGAAAAGAATGGCGTCCCTTCCTTCATTTCTTCCGAGATGATCTTGCCGCGTCGACGGGTGAGAACGTCATAAACCCGCCCTATAACCTCGGTAGAAGCTTGGATCTCAACCGAGTACGTGGCTAGCATCATTCGTGGCGACCAGTCCAGGAACCCATTCTTGATGCTCTGCTGCACGCTCTTCAAGACTTCGCTGGTGAGGCGGCCATGGTCCACCTGAGCTTCACCCTCCGGCTGCTTGACGCTGACTTCCTCGATGAAGACGGCTACTCCCCGGACTGGCTCGTTGCATAGCGGCCCTGATTCCATCATAAGATGGAAAGCATATGCAATTCTATCCGTGAAGTCAGTAGGCTTGAGATCGCCATCCGGACCGTTGGATACAATAGCCGGGATTTGGCTAAATGCTCTGGGGAATATTCGGTCTGGGGTTATGTCGATGAGTAGATTGGGTCCAGTTCGCCTGGGGCCAAACGCGACGATGTTGTTGGCCACATTCTTCCACACATCGCGGTTCTTGCTCTTCTCCAATCTGTTCTGGAGTTCTTTCTTGAGCTCTTCTGGGGACAGCACGCCTTCGGACTCGTCATCGCCTTCTATCTTCTCAGATGCTGTGTCTTTGGCTTGTTTCTCTCCAAGCAATCCCCGAACAGAACCCGGGTTTTTGACCAGGAACTCTGTCACGTCATTGGCGAGCGGCCTGACGCGGAGTTTGACTGTAACCAGACCGGACCCAGTTGCCACAACCACGGCCCCTCGTCCGAGTTCCTTGTTGGCGGGCGGCTTCATCTCCGCGGCCTGAACTATTGTTTCCCTGTAGGGAACCATCGGCTCGCTAGCTTGGATATCACAACGGGCGAACCGTTCCTTGAGATCCAGCAAACATCGTTCTAGATGAAGTTCACCTGCAGTAGACAACACATGCTCTCCTGTTTTCATGTGCGCGTACTCGGCGCATGGATCGCTCTGAACGAGCAATTTTATCCCTCTCACCATCTTGTCGAGGTCAAGGGGAGTTCTTGGTGTTAGCGATACACGATAGATTGGCTTTCCTCCCATGTTCGCGCTTGCAAGGTTCACGGCACCCTCGAGCTGAGAGCACAATGTCCCAGACTTGAGAATGTAGCCCTCAAGACCACCAATGCCGAACACCACACCGGCTGGAACAGAGCCGAGAATCTCGAGTTCACCTCCCATCAGCATATACAATGCTGTTATCTTCACCTTTTGAGGTTCCGGCTTTTCATGCGGACGAGCCGGACTGTAGCGTGGTGACAGGACGTATATCTCGTCGCCAACAGAGATAGTTCCAGAGTAAATACGAGCGAAGCCGATTAACACCTCTAGTTCCACTTGTTCCTCCTTCTCTCGCTCTGCCTTGGCATTATCCAGGGGAGTATTTGTAAGAGACTGTGATAAGGTGGAAATGGATCCCTGCTGTGGGCCCTCGACTGCTTGAGCACGCTCTTGTCTGAGCTGTTTCGTTCGTTCGATGACAGCATCCCGATCCGCCCTTCCAGGCATCCTTCTATTTTCAGGCAGGTTTTTCTGCGGAATAGAGACCATCTTACTGACATAGGCCACAACTGGGTCCTCCTTAGCCGACTCAAGATCGAGCATTGCACTTCGGACCTTTGGGTCGATATGAGATGCTCCAGGGGTACCATCAAGAAGAGGTGGCAGTCGCTCTGGCTGGGCAACTTTAGGGGACGGAATGTTCTCAACAACGGATACAAGTAAGGCGGTAGATAAAGGCAGCCAGCTGGCGAACACAGCGGTCAACTTCTTCCGTGGATCGCTGGAGCGCACCACGCTTGGTTGAAGGTTGATGTTCAGAGACTGGGTTATTTTTTCTAGGCGTACAGGATCTCTGTGATAGAGTTAGGACGAATAAACGCATAAGTATAACAAGATATAAGATCGTAGTAAGATACCTTGTCTCGGTTCCAATGCCGGTTGTGGCTTGGTAAACTGCCCATATTTGTTCCAAGACGAGCTGAACAAAAATCGGCTTCAACGGCCGGCCTCTCAAGTGCTTGGGGCCAATAACCTTCTTAGTTTTAGGATCAAGATAGAAATTTCCCCAGAGGACCTTCTCCAGCACACTTCGCTTCATTCCAAGCTTCTTCTCATACATGCTGGCAAACTGGCGGGGTGTGAACGCCCACCCATCAATGGCGCTGCAAAATATGACGTTCTCCTTCTCAGGTGCAAAATAAATATCCTCGTCATCTCTTTCGAGAAACTCGAAGTCAACGGAGTCTCCCTTCTCGGTACCGGCGGCGGCGGTAGCTTCTGCCTCCTTCGCTGCTGCGGCTGCCACCCGAGCCTCCATCTTCTCGCGCCAGTTTAGGTCCTCCTCCATGCGTTCGCCCTGGAAGAAGCTTCCCAATACCGCATTGACTTGCTCGACAATTTTTGTGAGATGGGTATATGCCTCGGTAGGGCTCAGTTGTAATTCGGTAACGAGTCTGTCCATCTTGTTGATGACCAAGAGAGGCTTGAGCTTCTCGATCCATGTTTGGCGCAAGACGGTGACGGTTTGGCTGCAAACTCCCTCCACAGCATCGACAAGGACTATGGCTCCATCGCACAACCTCGACGCGGTCGATACTTCGCTACTGAAATCTATATGACCAGGGGAGTCGATGAGGTTGATGAGATATTCTTTCGGCTCATGGTATTTCCTCATGCCGAAATGAAGGGATATGGCTGAGGACTTCATGGTAATCCCTCGTTCTTGCTCATCAGGTCGGTTGTCGAGGAACCTGGCTTGGCCGGCCATGGATGCCGGCACGATGCCGTTCGTGGCTAGCAAAAAGTCCGAAAGTGTGGTCTTCCCATGATCAACATGAGCTAGGATGCAAATGTTCCTCACGTCGTCCGGGCGTCCCTGGAGGGTAGCTAGCTTTTTGGGGTCGATTACGGGCATCTTGGAATTTTTGTTCAAAAAGTTGGTAGGTGATTATTTAGAAGGTATTTCGGAAACATGTAGTCCATGTCGCAAGGAAAGTTGGTCTTCAATCAATACAGAAAGTGAAAGGGCATCGATGTATTGAGGGTGAATCATTCTGATGCACCTAGGAATGCATGCCGTTGTCAAAATCTTAGTTTGGCCTGGCAGGTGACAAAAAAAACTGTCGCCGAAAACACTCAACACCAATGAAGACTAACAGCCGGCAGCACCTCTGGAAGCACTGCGGAGCCGTCGAAAGCGCCGTGAAGCCACAAGCTTGAGTGCCAACGTTCCTTGGAAGCAACGGGAGGGGGGATCCGAATTAATAATAAATTCAATATCAAAATACTAAAAGCGGTAATTAGATGATTTCCGCTGGTAAATTTATATATAACGTACATACCATTTAGCTGTGTATCAATATCTACAAACCTTGTTGGGACGGAGTTCTTTTGACGCCCACGCTCGGAGGCTGCTCAGCTCCCTCACACCCAAGTTCCAAGTGATGTCAGAATGCCCCGCATGGAAACTCTTTTTTTCTCCTCCAGACGACGCCTATCGATACCGCTCTATGTAGGGATCCGGATAAGATAATGGCTGCTTTGATTGCATACCGCGAAACTTTGCATCGTTATATCGAGTGCACACACTTTAAGAATTGTGTTGCTTGATTCCTTAACCCCACCATCCACCATCAGGTCCAGCCCTAACTGAAAACACTGGCGATAACTTCACCCGCTACACACCACCTCGCAGCACACTCATAACGGGATCTCCAAACAGTAAGGAGTCCCGACCAGTGCCCGTAGCCTCGACGCACTACCAATTTCGTCCATTTCTGGACCACTCCTACCTATTTTCCCAATATCGACGCTCCTAGCAGAGTTTTTCGAGATCTGAGATACCGCCATGAGCGCCTACCAAAACCCGCCCGCAAGGGCCCTCGGTGATGACAGCGACGTCGAGGAGGAAGTTCTTGTCAACGAGTACAGAGAGCAGGTCCAATACGAGGATGGTATGGGGGATCTTGAGCAGGTTAGCTCCTTGACCATGGCCCAGCAAACAGACGACATCCAGTCGCGACTTGCAGCAGCAGCCCAACCTCTGGACTTCCAGGCTCCTCTCGAAGTCAAGTTCCAGAGCTACGACAGCTACTGCAGCCTGTTCCACTTTATCCTCAACTCGGATGGTCCCGTTGACCTCGAGCCTCCATCAGTAAGTTCTCCTGCAGTTTCCATTCCATTTTCTCTATTTCCAGCTGTAATGCTAATGCGTGCATGTGTCCGACTCGCAGTATTACTGGGCGTGGGATGCGATCGATGAATTTATCTACCAGTTCAATTCATTCTCGTCCTACCGCATGCGCATCGCCCGCCAAAACAACAATGAAGAGGAGATTCATCTGTTGAAGGACAACCCAAACACATGGGGTTGCTATAGTGTTCTCAACGTTCTCTACTCTCTCATTCAGCGATCCCAGATCTCAGAGCAGCTTGGTGCAATGAGGAGAAACGAGGACCCCGCTGCCGTGGCCGGCGACTACGGCTCAAAGACCCTATACAAGATGCTCGGATATTTCTCCATCATCGGTCTGCTTCGCGTCCACTGCCTTCTTGGAGACTTCAGCCTCGCGCTCAAGACCCTGGACGACATCGAGCTGAATAAGAAGGCGATGTTTGCCCGTGTCATGGCTGCTCATTTCACTACATACTACTACGTCGGTTTCTCCTACATGATGATGCATCGTTACGCCGACGCCATCCGCATGTTTTCCCACATCCTCGTTTACGTCTCGAGGACTAAGAACTTCCAAAAGAGTGCGCAATACGATTCTATCACCAAGAAGAATGAGCAGATGTACGCTCTCATCGCCATCTGTGTCGCGTTCCATCCAACTCGCCTCGACGACACCATCCACACCGCTCTACGCGAGAAGTATGGAGACCAGCTCCTCAAGCTCCAGCGTGGTGGCCCTGAATCCCTCCCAGTCTTCGAGGAGCTTTTCAGGCAAGCCTGCCCCAAGTTCATCTCGCCAGTTCCCCCTGATTTCGACAACCCGGAATCCAACATCGATCCTATGGACCACCACCTCAATATCTTCATGGACGAGGTCAAGACAAACATGTGGAGCCCTACTGTTAAGTCCTATCTTCGCCTCTACACTACCATGGATCTTAAGAAGCTAGCTGGTTTCCTCGACGTGAAGCCGGAAGAATTGAGGTCGTGGCTTCTTGTAAATAAGCAGCGCACAAAGCAGCTCCGCTGGTCGGACCGGAGTCTCCTCGATGGAGACCTCGTGAATGTTAGCGATATTGACTACGCGATGCAGGGTGTAAGTATAACCGTTTTTGCATCTCATGATGCCACAGCTGGACTGACAAAAATTTTTAGGACCTAATTCACATTTCGGAAGCCAAGGTTGGCCGCAAGCTGGTCGACTGGTATCTACGAAACCTGGCTAGGACATACAACTAGACAAGGCTTGCCAATATACCAAAAGAAGCATCGTCGGCCCTCAGTTGACGCCTACGAGAACCTACGAAGTGGCCTTGCGGCCGGTGATCGCTAGATTCTAGAGCCAACGGGCCGCTCCTGCATTATTTAGGCGTCCGGAGTTCTTAAAAATAGTATCGGGATCGAGACGGGTTGGTTGGCATTCGGCAAACAGGAAGGGGCCATTGTGATGAGTAGACTACGACAATGTCATTTGCTGGGAAGCTGCAGCGCGCCACTCAAGTAATACCCTCTGGCCTTCGAGACTGCTCCGCGCAAAGGTGGAATGGATTTTGTGAGTAGATGCATATCTAGCGAATCTCGCGAGACCGGGATAACCTTGAGAAATTAAAACAAAATAGTAACATGTGCACATTGAACGTTTCGAATGTGGCTCTTTGGCGTATAGGGAATTGTACTGTCAGCGACCGTCCCACCGAAGCGATAGATGGGCCATAGCTCCCTGCGTCAGGGCGTCTCGACGAATTGCAAGATAGGGAAGACCTCTGAAAAAAAAATCTACCAGCATCAAGCAAAGCAGATGAGTCTGTAGTGTGTGGGCACATGACAGAACCGGCCACGAATTCCGTACCAGTGGCTCGGTGAGATTGGCGACTTGCTTGGCGAAGGCGCAGATTGAGTCAGTTTTGTTTCGCTGACGACGGCTGCGGAAGGGCTGTCACTGATTTCTTGGCAGGGTTTGAAAATGCCAATAAGAAACACGTTAGGATTCCTGGTGCAGCATGTCGCTGCCTGCCAGTGGTTTCGCCACACCACAAGGAGCAGGTAAAGGCAATGCTTTCGGATAATCAGGTTATGGATATAAATACAATTATGATGAATCGACTAGTAACAGAAAATGCGCGCCGAGGGGGTAAAACGAGGTGAGACAACCCGAGGTGAAAATATTTTATTCCACGCTAGTTATCAGTGGGCAATTCTCAAAGCTCGGTATATCATTGAAACATTACACATTGGTATGCAGTACAACCAAAACTCCTATTAGCGGGGTATGGTGTGAGGATCACCCAGCCAGCCAGCTGCATGTGTGTGTGAAGGCGAGCATGTCGCCGGCCAAGCAGGTGTGGAGGTGGAGTGTGGAGAAATAAGCCGACAGAGAGAGACTAATAGCACCTTCTATCTAGTGGGTACCTGCTGTGGATAGTATCCTGGGTAGTGTAGTATATGGACAGACTACTACTACTACTATCAATACTACTGTGTAAGGCAGCGGTGTGATGTGGACGTAAGCACACATGTGGGTTGGTGAGGTATCATCGATGCTCCGTTTCCCCAATATAACGAGATGAAAAAAAAAAAATGCTCATCATCTTGCAGCTAATTGATAATATCAGTCCACTTTCTTCCCCTGTACCGGATGGTTGCTTTCTTGCCATTGGAGGAGGGAAAGGAAGCGGGAAATTGTGCCTCGGAAATGCGGTGCGATGCGGTGCCGTGTCGTACACTGTACCACTGTTAGGTAGCAATTATCATGTACTGTATGTCGGTAGGTGTGTACTGTAAATGCTTTATCTTAGGCCTAGATTGCAGGAGGCCTCTTGCATGGGAATGCTGCCGGATATATGTGTGGTGATGCCGGTGATATCTGAGATGGGAATAGTATTGGAAGCGGGAAATAAGGTTGGATGACAGGCTACGTATTGGGGCTAGCTCGGTGGCATATGAGGGTTGGTTGCCTGCCACCTGCAGTTGTTGGTTGGCGGTCGCGACATATAGTGCTCGGAATGCCGATATCTATAACCTACAACATAACCCCGAGACGGAACATCCCGATACCGGCGGTTGCCTTCCTTGGATGTTGCATATGTAGGTAGTATCATGAACACAGTATTACTGTTGCTGGGCACAAATGAGCCTCGTTATTTAGACTGTCTACATGACACGAATTGTCCGTCGTACGGTGAGTCTCACCACGATGACTCGGCATATAGGGTACAAGCCGAAGAGCGTCTGAGATTGTGACCGCACGAGTTCCATCAAGGTTCGCAGCCAGGAACCTCATTGGAGGCTCCGAAGAAAAGGGTGTGGTAGGGAGGGCAATCTATCCGTTCCTAGTATATGCGGAGCTAGCCTTTCCCCGCAACGGGAAGGATATTCCCAACGCAGCCAAGAGGGGCCAGCTCACCAGCATCCGCCCTCCAAGCTGGTCTCCGTCGCTCAGGTTCAGTTATAGCAGGGCGGGGAGCAATGGCAAGTCCCATATGAAGGAGGGGGGGGGGGGTGGTTAGGAGGCAGGGAGAGGGACATAGTGTACTGTACATCATCCATCCTTCGCAAGGTAAGTATGATCGATATCATATCGTAGCCTCCATTTAAATAGAGGTCAATGGTAGCGCGGACACTGCTAGTAGTTTAAGCAGACCAAATACCGTGAGGTCGTGTAAAAATGCCAGATAGCTGCCGGAAACCCGAGACATATATTGGCTGGAAATGGCGACCCGAGAGACGGGACAACCATACCTACTACAGAGAACAAGAAGATAGTCAGATTTTGGTCGCGCACCATTGTTGTAAGCGGGCGATCCGGCCCGTAGGTGTGGAAAGGTGTATTGACATTTCTCTCCCCGTCTCGAGACCCGCGGATAGAGCTAAGGATGCAGCTTGCCAGCAGGAGAGACATGCCAAGACCGCCCACACACGTATGTGTCAGATAGATATCAATTAGGATAGGGGGGGTTTTTTTTTTGGCATCTTGGCCGCTCTTCGCGCGAGCAAGAGGTTATTATCGCCATCGGTAGATGGACCTTCAATGTTTTGGCATCGAGAGCTAAGGATGGTTGGGAGTACCGCCAAGAAATGGTATATCCCAAAATGAAAGCATGGACGGACGGACCACATGAACCTCTTCACATGTTCAACCTTGGCACAAAGATTTCGATCGCATTGTTGCTCGTCGCTCCTGCTATTTTTGTCAATCTGTTTGCAAGAGAGCGAGGGTCGAAAAAACTTGGCGGAAACCGCAATGGTAAAGAAGGAAGGAGGGAAGCAAGAATGAAATTCTCTTAGATGGAAGGCATGGGCCAAGGCAGGTAGAACTCGAAGGAAACACACTATTTGGGCAAGAACTTATTACCGGCTAGGTGTCCGTCATTATCAGAGACCAGCCGATTATATCCGTGGCATTAGGTAGGGAGTCACCATTGTACAGGACCGTGCCGTGCAGACCCACAAGTGCCTAATCATGGATCCAAATGGTAATCTCGCACGTCTGGAAAAGTTTTCTTTTCTTCTTCGATGTCCTTCTTTTCTAATTTTTCTAAATTTTTCTAATTTTTCGGGGGAAACAGTCTATCCAACATGATAAACGGTTTCAACCGATACAACTTCCCCCCCAGTTTGCTGTTTATTGGGCATTTTTAATCTGCATCAAGTCTGAAGGTGAGTGCGTCAGTTTCTTATCTCATGTTTCTTTTCCCCAAGGCTGCTCCAGTTGGAGTGGCTCTCTCGGTCTCACTGTCTTTTTTTGATTTTTGATTTTTGATATCGATTGTCTGTCTGCTGCTATTTTTTGCATCTTGTATCCTTGCACACAGCGTGCTGATTTGCGTATCCCTGAGACGGCTGCAGACCCTGCAGAAGCTGGAAGCATTGGCATTGGCGAGCACAGGGCAAGCACAGGGAACCTACCACTAACAACACCACCCTCTTGGCCTGCTTCTGCGCTGCATTGATAAGCTACTGTACATAGACGAACAGCTCCTTCTCATCGCTTGAAGCCCTGCGACTATCTGTCCCGTCTCTGCTGCGCACGTCTGCACAGCACGCAGTTGATTTCTATCTATCTGGCCGCCGCCCCCATCCAATTCCTCTCCAAATTTGGCATTCACACCACCATCATCTCTCTCGCCAGCAACCGAAGGGAGGAGATATTAGCACCCCCCTCGCAGCTCGGTTCCGTGCATCCACGTTCCCCGGCGTACAGATACAAAGTAGCTATTAGGCAGCCTTACCGCCCAACCCTCCTTTCTACCCCTTTCATGCCTCATAGACACCCTGCAGCCCGCCAAGACCAAGTCACTTATACGCTGCGACCCCCCTGGCTTCACTTTTTTTTTTCTGCCTTCCAGCCCTCCGCTGCCGGATACCAACAAAGCCTTCACGTGGACCTCACATCGCATCAACGAGTCACCTTACAAAATATATTTCCCGTCACCGACTGGTTAGAAAGAATAGAAATACCCCGAGCCCCCGGCCCTTTTAATTAACTCTTCCGTCCCAACCTGCTCTAAACCATCGACTGCCTAGCTGCGACCCGATCTTCTGGTAGCATTGAGTCGCCCATCAAGCCACATACCCCACACAATACTCGCCACTCCCGAGAGGTCTAGGTCTGCATCCATAGGATTAGTAGTCTCCTTGCTAAACGTCCACCTGATCCAGCGCTTTACCCCCCAACTACTCCATGCAGTACCAGAAGAACATTGATTGTGTCGGCCTGTCCACTAGGCCATAGGATACAACGGCATTCCCCCTCCACATCCTCTACTTCGACATATTCCCTGTCTCCTTGGTACCCTCCTTCGAGGAGTGACGAAACCGTATCCCGGATTACGACTGTATCTAGCTCACCGAACGAGGCTCAGGACCATTATACATACCCGAACCCAGGACTTATACCTAGGCTGTTCTCCACCGGTGTAGAATGTCGGGAAGCTCAAAGCCTTCCAATGGGAAATCATCCAACGGGTTGAGCTTCAGCTCACTCACAAGGGTGCTTCCTAAATCGGCTCCGTCTACCCCCCAAGGTCATTCCGACAGAAAAGAGTCCAAATCAGACTATTTTTCGTTCAGGCGAAGGAACAGAGTGGGCAGCATCCCATCTGCCGTTGAGGATAAGGACAAGAGCAAAGAACCCGACAGTCCGCGCCTAGTGAAACAACCATTGTCAAAGCCTACCCCGAATCGAGGGCCCCCTCCACCCTTGGTGATGAGCCCGGCATCGACAATTAGCACAGCCGGAAGCACAGGAACTGGCGTAACGAGTCCCACCATAACAAACAACAAGCGATTCTCCACGGCCGGCAGTATTGTGTCGAGACACGGATCTATCTCGTCCTTGTCGTTCAAGATGCCGTCCGATCCCCAGCTTCCTCGGGGCGAACCCAAGGGCAAATCAGGAAGGATAAGGAATAGCAGCCCGCCTCCCGAAAGGTACGTTGGTCTCCTATCATCTGTAGTGAAAGCAGAGCAACTTGCGCCCGGCACCTTTTCAATGAAGAACACCGACAGCTACCCAATCCTTCCCTCAACTTGAGGGGGGGACCTCCACCTCCTCGCGTAGCTTAGTGGCCGGATTTGTTGCGCTTCATGTATTCCGCGACGACGTTGACCAGTTCGAGGCTGAAAGGATGCGCAGCCCCCAGTCTGCAAGCGCGGGCCGAGCTGAATTCCTGTAGCAGTGCTACATGGATGATGCAAGCCATTTCATCATAACCATTACCAATCTATCACGAGGACCACCGGTTTCATGCGCACGAGGGCGAGGTGATGCGCAATACGCAGCGGTTGTGGATGCTTCTGATTTGGAGATGTTTCGTCGTCTGGGATGGAAAAAATGAATCGGAGAAGCTGGCTGATTTATGATGGTATTTGAACCCCAGAGGACGCCAAGCTTTGAGAGTACCTTTTGATAGAAAGTCACCTTCTCTTCTGGTCATTTGTCCGAGACGTTACTGACCCCACCACCCCACTGGCTGCTGGCAGCATCCAGCTTCGGCATCGTGTTCCCCCGCGTTCGCCTCGTCCGGCTGACCATTAGGAGAGCGCATGGTGCTGTACGGAGATCTCGCGTGGTTTTCTTTTTGTTCAAGTTTCCTGTCTCCCACAAATTCCCGCAAACTATTTCTAGGCTTGCATTATCGAGCTGGAATTTTTAGTCTGCTGGCTCGGTCGCATCGCACTCTTGTCTTGCCCTGCTTTGCATTCACCATCATTCACCACCACCACCACTCCATACTATTCCCCTCTTAATCTTCTAGTCCAGGTTTTACGCCGACTTCCCAGCGCTTGTCGTGCTCATGCCGAAGCTAACCCCTCTATCGCCCGATGACAGATTCCGCTCCCATGTTGCGTTCGACAGCGTCCCCGCCGGTGATGCGACAAAGAACAACACCGCATCGGTGGTTCTGAACTGCAAGCATCAAGGCTACCATCCTACTCGGCGCTCCCGAACCTTCATGGCTGGACTAGATGATCATTCCTATTCGGACTACGCACTAGAATATCTTCTTGCTGCACTTGTTGATGATGGCGATCACGTTGTCTGCGTCACCGTCATGGAGAAGGACGTTCGTAGCCTAGAGAATTCGTATCGCGACCAGGCAAGGTCTTTGATGAAGAAGGTGGTGAAGAAGAACTACGAACTTGCTGACTCCGCCATCAATGTCACTCTGGAGTTTGCTGTTGGAAAGCTCCATAACACGTTTCAACGGCTGGTACGTATCGACTCTACTTGAAACATTACCCAATTATGAGAAGTGCAAAAATTAATGTCCATGATGCTGCAACAGATCCAGATTTATCAGCCAGGAATGCTCATTGTTGGGACGCGGGGTCGCTCGGGTGGTATCCAGGGGCTCATGGGCTCTCGAAATTCATTCTCTAAGTATTGTCTTCAGTACTCTCCTATTCCCGTTGTTGTTGTCAGGCCCGACGAGCAGAGACTTAAGAAGAAGCACAAGCGCAAACTCGACCCAACCCGAGGCAGTTATGCCAAGATTCTAGCTCGCTCGACAGGAGGTGTGCATGAGGCGGACAGCGATGCGACTTCAAGTGTTTTTGAGCTGGAGTCCAAATTATCGAAGGATGAGGAAGCACACAAGGTGGCGCAGGCGATTGGTCTTCCGGCGTCTTTTGATCCAACCCTCAAGCCTCTCGACCTCGACAAATATCTTTCGCACAGGCCGTCGGCACAACCGTCGGCGTCGGATTCCAACCTGGCGGTTCCAGCAAAGGCAGTTGATACGAGTGGTGTCAGCGACGTGGAGGATGGCAGCGGCGACGACGATGAGGAAGAGGAAGAGGCGGAAGTCGAGTTCGAGACTGTGCACGTCACAAAGCAGCAGAAAGAGAGACTGCACATGATGGAAATGGGGGAAGCTGCGGCGCTTCTCAAGCACGAAGAAGAAGCCGAAGATGACGACGATGACGAAGGGTCCAACTCACAAGCGCAACCCGCCGACGAGAACTCCAGCAGCACCGAAGATAAGAATGGATGAATGGCGAAAAGGCGAGCTGGCATTCCTGATTAATTTACAGGCTATACATCATTGCCACTTTGGGCTTTTTGGGGCGTTTCGACTTGATTTTAGTGTACCACGAGCGAGTTTGCATGCGGCAGTCATATGGAAGGTGGCATGCAATGTTTTATAATGGACAGACTATGACCAGTCTCCTGGCCGTGTTATTCTGATTTTTACTGTATTGGGTTTAAATATCCAAGCACGTGGGCACGTCTTTCGATTTGGATAGATGGTGCCTTCGTGGGGAGGCATATTTTGACGAGCCTTTGGGGCGGGACCATTGATTCCCGAAACGGCGTTTATGGAGGGATGTTGCTATTCGCTGGACAGCTGTTGTCTCGTTGCTTAAAAGTGTTGGTTGTATGGATATTTTGAGGGTTGAAATTAGCTAGACAGAGCGCAAGAAACAAAAACAGGGCAACCGGTATCTCCTCTATATCCTCTTTATTTCTTCGGTCGTGAATAAGCATTTTTGAGTTTTCCAACCTCGCCGATCTGGAGACCGTAGCTAGGTTTGGCTGTTCAACCTGCGTTCCAAGTCCTTGTTTTCGGGTTGCGATCTGCTGGCGCCAGTTGCCAAGGCGGTAATCACCAGCCACTGTAAGTGCTGTGGCGAATGGGCTAGCAGGGCATCGGCCTTTTGGTGCAATGTGATTGGTGCTTGGCATTCTGAAACTCCAGTTGCGGCAGGAAGCGGTATCTACAGATCCCAGCCGCCCGGTATCGTGGTTTGCTTCCCCTTATCCGTGCTCCACCCTCCCTGCGGTCCCAGTACTATCGCAACAAAGGGTGGAACCGTTTCATAATCCGCGCCTCTCACCTCCGTTCATGGCCGATCCGAAGATTTCCAAATTCTCACCTTCAACAACCTCGTAACAAGGGCAGAGAATTTATTTGATTTTACGAAGCACCGCTGCTTGCGGCCTCGCATTCCAACCTCTCCTTTCCTTGCCAATCAAGCGAGGTTGCTTCTATCATCACCATACGCCTCAACAGTTGAACCACCAACTCTAGCCTCTCGTTTCAAGACATAGTTACCCTGGCAGCCGCATAGCGCCAAGCCTCTGAACCAAATATCTCTTTGAATAAACTTCCATCTGCCCACACGCCGTATTTGTTCCCTCCTTCTGCGATCGCACGCACACTAGTGCGCCCCCGGCCAGGCGGCGGCACGTTTTCAAGCAAGCCTGGCACCACACCACCGCTGCCTTGCCTTTTGAGAAAGAAATAGCCCACCGTTCATCCTAACGTCCGTCAGGCGCCGCCCAACATGTGGCCCTTCAGCTCCTCATGCGACAACCACGATGCCTCCTCGTGCTCGGCGACCCCTCCGTCCATCCTCCCCACACTACTCGAACCGAGCGTCTTCCTGTCATGCGCACCCCTCCTCGCGATTTTTTCAACGGCATTCATACTCTCGCATGCGCGGCTATTCCCCAGAATATCAAGGGCGCGAAGACCGGGGGGTCAATACGCCAGCTGGGGCTCCGGGAACAGCAGCACTGGAGGAGGGAACGATTACTTCCTCCCCTCCCACGCGCCGCCCGCTCTGCATGCCGCGCACGCGGCGCACGCCTCACGCATGGAACGGCAGGGAGACGGAAGCTTGTGCGGAAGGGTATGTGGGATCTTGGGATTAGGAGGCCCCGAGAAAACTGTTTTTGCGGTGACGGTTGCACTAGCAGCGGAGCTGGGGACTGTGATCCTGGCGGACGTGAGTGGGGTTTTGGATCCGAGGGCGAGAGGAATTGTGCTGGGGTGGACTGTCAAGGGTCTCCTTGGGCTATTGGTGCTTGTTATTCCCGCCATGCAGCTTCATGGTGTGCTGAACGGGGTCGGTGTGTGGAGGAGAGCTGTTTCGGGCATGGGAAGGAAGGGCAAGAAGAGGTTGTGGCCCTGGGTTTTTCTCATGACGCTCTGGGGAGGGTGGATTTTTGTCTTTTGGAGCGTCGGTGCTGTTTTGCCTTCCTCCTCGGACAAGAAGGGGAGTAGGGTGGCGATGATGACGAGATGGGATCTGGATACCGTCACGCAGATGGCAGTAGCGAGGATAGGAGTGTTGGGAATTGCGTCCCTGGCTCTGCTTTCTGGGTTCGCGAGTGTGACCACGCCGTGGTATACTTTTGGGTGTTCCCCTGCTTACAGAGCACAACCGCCGAGCGAGACAGACATCGCGAGACGACAGGTGGGTCTTGATGCTGCGACGGAGATGAGGGTGAGCAAGCAGCACAGGCTGAGGAGCTTACAGCGGAAACAGCGTCTTGCGGCCAACCCGCCGAGGAGTAGCACGTCTAGCGTTTCTTCTACAGCCGGAGACACCACGACGGGCTTAGGAACGCAGCAGCGGTCTAGCACGAGCGATCTGCAAGCAGCTGCCAGCGGCAGTACCACAGGCGCCGGCAACCAACCCACGCCCTCAACAGTCGCAACCAAGTTCTGGAGCAGCATAAAAAACGCCGTCACCGCCGGCCTAGGCGACCCGGACGCACACGAGATACGCATGCTTCAGCTCGAGATCCAGGGTTTGGAAGACATGGAAGCGCGTCTTGCTTCCGGTCTCGCTTCCCTTGTCGAGCGCAAGAAGGAAGGGGAACGCAGGAAAACCAAGCTAGGAAGATGGGTCCTCAGGCCAACAGAGCTGGGATTCGCGGTTTACTGCGTTTACCGCGTCTTGATGACCGTCATTCTCGTTTCTGTGCGAGTGGTGTGGTCTTCTACTCCTGCTTCCAGCACGGGGGGTGGGAGCATATGGGGTACCGCTTCGGAAGCAGAGAATGAAGACGAAGCACTGGCTTCCGTGGATCCCGTAACTAGATTTCTCGCCGTCGTGACAGTCAAACTAGGACTAGTCAACAGGGAAAACATCGATGTTGCGGCGTGGGCGAGAATGATCGCTTTCCTCCTCTCGGGGGTTATTCTGGTAGGAAGTGCAAACTCGGTCGTCCAGACGAGCAGGTTGATGGGCAGGTGGTTGCCCAAGAAATGGGGCGTCATGAACGCGGCGCGCAGGAACTTGGCTCTTGGCGTGGGCCAGGTGGGGGGCATGTACGTTATTGGAGCCGCAGTCATGTTGAGAGGGCGCGTTGGGGGCAGGATAGTTGGTAGAGAAGGACTGGCTGGATACTACGCGGACGGAGGCGATGTGTTTGGTGCTCTGGGCGAGGAAACGAGGACATTCGTCGATAGGTGGTTTGAAGGGTGGTTCCTTTACGCCGCGCTGGCGACCGTGGCCGGCGTGTGGATTATGGGATACCTCGGAAGAGGAGACGATATGGGTATTGGAGGTGGCGTCGGGGACGAGGACGAGTGGGAGGAGAAGGGCGGTGTTGAGTTGGGGTGGAAGAGGAGCTGAGTTGGGTTTAAGATGGGATGAGTCGATGTGATATAATACGATGTTTTTTACTTGTTTTCTCTGCCATGGGAGTTCTTGATTATCAATGGATTCAAAGATGTTGGAAGGACCGACAGGTTCTAGTCCTTCACAGCAGTGTACTATGGAGTTCCCCAGGAAGGAAAGGTGGAAAAGGAAAGACAAATACCCTGGGTTCCCGGAACAGTAAGGTCATTGGCATTTCTCAATGGACCACCTCAGGCGCCGGCGAATCAAGGGAAGTGTACTATTATGGTACTATCAGGCGCATTTTATTTGTATTTCACGGCTAAATCTAGAACAATGTCTGGACGAGACGAATCCAATACACAAGAGATAACTTGCATAACTACCACTCCATTGACGTCTCAGCCTCAAAACAGTATCAATCAACCGAGAAACTGAACTGCCGTGGCTCACGTAGTTTTTAATGTAAATTTTAATTGTATTGGAGGATCTTTATTTTCGACTCCACTTTGGCATGTGTTGCCTCGAAAACTTGTCCATGGTAACTAGGTAGAGGAAGGAGTTGAATATGTTAATACCGTAGCGAATAAACCATCTCGGAGTCCTTGTTGGCATACGTGATGACCTCGATGTGCCGTGGGTTCGTTAAATCAAAACTGTCAAGAGTATCATAGCAGATATACAATGAAGACTGCCAATATAGCGCTCCATGACCAGTGTGTCGCGACGGACGTCCGGTGGTACTCCACTGCAGAGAATCTCACTCTGCCTCTGCCTTGCGAGGGGTATCTGGGAGGCATGGGTTCGAATCAATACTGGGTCTTGCTTGATGTCTTGCGACACGACGCTGGGAGGCGTTGGCCAGTCCCATCCTAGGAAGCCAATACCTAGAGGTAGATGTGTATGTTGTACCTATAGAGCGCTTAGGTTGACGATGATTGGTGGTGTGAGGCTGGAGGACCCAATATGTTGCCGGAGCGAATGCCACTCACAGCCCTGTTCCGAATCTGGTAGTCAAGTAACGCGTGGCTGACTCGTCGGTATCCTGCGCTAATTCCTGGCATGTTTCCTTGGCCACTCAAAGCTGAGCACCAATCAGCTCGGGGGTAGCAATGCCGAACTCCATGTTGTTGTTGAGGATGTTAAAGACACTACAGAGCTGCTCTAGTTGGTCTCAGATGGCGGTGAAGTCGTTAGTGGTAGCTCGACATCCTCGCATGAACTTGGCAATAGCTGGAACTGCCCTTGCAATGCCCCCCACCATCGAGATGCAGAGAGAGGAGATTTCTAGGGGACTAGTTATTTTGGCGAGCCATCAACATTCCGAGCATGGAACAAAACAAGATAATAGCAGCCCACTGAAACTTTATTTGGCTCTACTGCTGGAAGTCACGACCTCTGCGGAAGTTGCCTTGAGGGCACCTATCGTCCGTTTATGGGGATGGGAAGACAATTCGTCAGCCCAAGCATTTTTGGTACGAGCAGCACCGAGGGTATTCTAACTGTGGTAGTATATCTCTCTCCAATAAACGAGGCAAGCGGAGCGAATCTCGGAGCAGGACTGAATTTGATCACTATCAGAACTGGGTAATAATATCTAGGTAGCGAAATAAGGATACTTGAATGGCTAGCCAATGTTGCCAGCTGAATCGATCTGCCCGCCGTAAACTACAAATATGGTCCAAGAACGTCCTGCGTATGGTCCCAAACCTTTCCCAGCGCCTTCTCTCGAAGAAAAGGCATGACCTTCGCATTCGGAGTACAGTCGCACTTATAATTGACGAGAAATAGCCCATCCGCCGGCTTCTCCAGCGAATTTATACCTGGCTTGCCCTTCCATAGTACGCCACGACCGCCAAAAGCAGCGCTGGTGCTCTGGAACAGATGCCTCTGTCCAGACTCCTCGTCGCTAAACGAAAATAGGCAAATGAGGGGCTCAAGGATAAGCCAGACGAACCAGGCCATGATCCAATTTGGATCCGAACCCCTTCTCACATTTCCTGTGTTGACCCACCCGGGCCAGGAGTGGATGAAGGTCACGTTGGGATTGTCGCTGGCCAGCTTCTCCAAAGTCGTCGTGTTCATGGCTGTGTATTGCATCTGAGCCTTGATGCCGCCAAAATTCCCCGGCTTCTTGAGGTCCAAGTCGTCCAAGTCGATAGTCGTCCGCTCCAACCCACCAGCCAAAACGCTGACGACCTTGGGGGCTTCCGCCTCGCCTAGGAGGGGCAGAAGGTGCAGGACGAACAGCATCCTCGAGTAGTACTCCAGGCTCTGGGCGATTTCCAAGCCCTCGGCAGTCTCCTGGCGTGTGCCGAATGGTGCGTAGCCCGTGGTAAGGAACAGCAAGTCGACGCGGGACTCCTTCCTTTTGATGGCCTCGCATACTCGCTTCGTTTCCGCGAGGAGCGCCACCTCGCCTTCGGTCCAAATGACTTCCGCCTTGGGGTTGACGGCGTGCAACTCCTGGATGAAAGCATGCATGCGCTCTTCGGAACTCTTGCGCCCGACTAGGTAGATTCGCACGCTCGCACCCGTAGCGACCAAGGCGCTGACCGACAGCTTTCCGATGCCTGATGTACCGCCGACGAAGACGGCTACGCGTGGGGCCGTTGCATCGTTGATGAGCGCGTTGGAGGCTTGTATCTCCTTGTAGGAAACCATTGTAGGCGGCGAAAGATATCAGCCGATAGATTTCTTTTTTTCCCAAGATCTCTCTGGCTTGCGAGAGGACTATAGGATCGCGCGCGCGATAGGTGAATGAACAAGTCTATCAGAATATATTTACAGAAATAAACAGCTCCCCCCCCCCGCAGCGCCTGCCAGTGCCAGTGCCTGTTTCGGCTCACGGGCTTTTTTGGACGCCGTCCTTGCGTTTATCATGTGATCTCGAGTCCGTTCGCTTACTATTAATATTAATACTAGCAGAACGGAATGGTTTATGATAATTAGCCAAAGTACCCTTTCGACACCCAAGATGTTGATAGCGCCATTATACATATGGAACTAGACACTCAACCTAAACCTACTATACAGGTGTTGTCCTTTGACTGCTTTAGATTTCGTTCCTAGAAAAGAACAGTCAAGTAATTTCGAACCTATTAACTTGCAGGTTTATTAAGAAGCCACCCAATGTGGAGTTGCAAGGTGGCCAGAAAATGAGACGAGAGCGTTGGAACGGCATTTTGATCTGATTCTGATCGTATGGAGTTATTATAGGCTATTATTACCAATTCCTAAAAAAATCAAACATTTGAAAGTGGGCGCTGAATTTAAATCCACTGTACTATTGATCTGAGATCTGATTTAATAATATTCGAAAGAATCATGAGCAGCCTTGTAGCTATCTGAAGCTTGTGTATCCGCCGATTTGTATGGCCTCCGGACTGCCAGTGATGTACGATATGCCCCGTTTCGGGGAATTCCTCCAGTATTTCCTCCTTTCCGGTCTACCTGCTTGCCTGTTCCCATGCGACTCATCGGTGAGCAGCAGATCAGGGGCAGCTGGGCATTGGAGGGTATCACCGCTTCCGACTCTGCACGAGACGTCCTTTGCCGTTTTGTCCAGCCTGCAGCCTCGCCAAGCAGTGAAAAGGCATGCCAAGGCGTTTTTTTGTGGTCCCGCACTTTACGCTGCTTGGGGCCAGGAAGTCTGGATGAGGCCGTCGAAGGGATTGACGTTCGTCACGACGGTGATGACTCGGCGGTGGGGAATGACTCTAAAAGGTACAATTCAATGGAAAATGTTTGACGTGAATGATGTATATAATTGGGATAATTTCGAGGTACAGTAGGTTTGTGGAGGGATATTTGTCCAGTGTAATCAAACCCCGGTCGTTTTCTTCTCATTGAACGAAGCCATGACGGTATCAATATCTTCCTACACACTGGCCAACATCCACCAACCCGAAGATAGAGAGCTGAAGAGGTGGACCGAAATGGTCGATGTTCCAGCGAAAGGCCTCAGGGTGAGATCGGCGGCAAAGAAACAACAGTCCTGGTTCAAAGCCAAGGCAAACAATATGATCGATTACGGCGCACAGAAAGATTTTCCAATATTAGCAAGCCGACAAAGCCAATGGAGATCCGATTACGAGGTTCCGATGGAAGTTGATCAAGCAATAAGGGAAACCGGACCCCTCCATCTTCCCGCGGAAAACCGAGAAAGATAATCAGCACGACACGACGATATTCGATCCGGATGATGACGAGACCTCGACCTCAGTCCCAGAGCCAGAGATGGTCTTCGATTCAACTTTCCAAATGTCTTCCATCAAGCATTTGGGACAGGCCGCATATTCAATCCGGCAACCAAAGCGACCCAAATGGAGAGGATGAAGAACGGGTAAGTGGGGTGACTGATCGTTCTTAGCTTTGCAATAATATCAAATTATTTAATCTTAGAATAGACTGATCCTTGAGAATGGTGTTTTCTTACAAGAGCCTTTTTTCCCCCTCACCATACAAGCTCAGCAGGGCGACTTGTGTCATCGGTCGAAGGCAATTAAGTTGCTCTACCTCTCGGCGAAGCCATGCTGGGCAGGTCCTTGATGCATCTCTCGTCACCCGATATATTTAACCAGCGTCTCCATATCTTGTACTATCTCATTTTGCGTTGGGGTTGCCGCACCCCCCGTAGTGCTCGCGTTAGTCTTCCTCTTGTTCAAGAAGTTCGGCTGGGCCTGAGGATTGCTAATGCTGGCTACAGTGACACCTTTCTTGATACCGGCTTCCTTCTATTTCCTGTTTATGATTAAACTGAACAGCCAGTCTTAAAGTATGGGGTCCGGCGAAGTCGATTCCGCCAGCTGTTTTGGCCTTGCAACTGATGCTCAAGCCACAACTTCCTTCAACCTCATCAGCGATATCTACGCCATCACTATCCGCCCCTATCGTGGGCGATTGCACCCGCGGACAATACAACTCCTATATCTGCAGCCCACTTTCTTGACTTTGACAGATGGCAAGGGTAAATATTTAAGACGGTGGTACTTGACCGGGCAGGTCATGTTATCTCATACACCACTTCTTTCTCCAACCTTTGCGACTGACAATAGAGTTGCCTGAGAAAAGTATCGAGACAGATAGCATTCATATTTCCCGACGGTATCGTATGTTTCAGAAACTCCCACATGTGGCAAAATTCCTTAACCTAAACTCAGATTTCAACGGCTCTGAGGGTCTGATATGGGGCCGTTGGTGGGGAGAAGGATGTGGCTACACCATCATGTTGTAGCCAGAGAGCGCAACGCAGCCTGAAAAGCACCCCAAGGGAAATATGGAAATACGCCGGGATAATCCTCGTTATACGGACTAACAACAGGCTCGTGTACGAGCTCGACCGAAGTGTCACATTTTTTGTTAAGTGGTGGAAAACCAGGAGAATGCTAGAGGTCCGTCTGGAGGAAAGTTTGATGGCGGTCCGGTTACGAGGGTGAAGCATCAAGACCTACCAGGCGAACGGCAGGAATAGGAGATATTATTATCCTTCTGTGGTGCTCCTGAGCAAAGAAGAATCGATCCTTTGGTTCGCCTCCGCGGCTGATTCTAATAGCTACCAAGACAGGGGAACTCAGGTGGACCTTTTAGTTCATGCCGTTGGCAAGAATGTAGGGACGAACTGCAAGAGTCGTCATCTCTTCTAAATGTGGATGACTTTCTGGGGGACAACGGGCACACTCTTCTGGTTCGAGGGGAAACTTGAGACGGGGCTGTACTAGATGCATAGCATAGAACAATTGAATTCGTCTGTATGGAACGTATCGGACAATCATCCACGTGGACGGGGTCTAGAGGGAATGAGCGACCGGAGGATCACCACCGATGCCACAATGGTCAATGTGATCCATCATGAATATATTGTAGGAGGCGAACACCAAAACCGAAGAGTAGAAGATGCGGGTTGAGGTTGAAGTATCGTTAGGGTGGGTCCATCGAGACCCTTCCGGACCGGGGCGGAGGTTGCAATTGCCGGGGTTAAGCGGTCACGCAGCACACAAAGCCTAAATAAAGGTGGTCTGAGAGCCACCACAAGGCCGTGCCTTCCTTCGTGGATTAAGCCCTACGGCTTCAAGGACATGGATAACAAAAATTCCATATGTTGTAGGAAGGCATGGCCAGACCTCAACCCAACCATGGACGGAAGTCGCGTAATCAAACACAAGGACCAGCCTTTCTTTCCTTAGGCGGACCCCCTAGATATCGATGGCTTAACGCCAGGTGTTGGTTTTCGACTTTGGGACACCACTGTACACTTTTCCAATGCCATTGAAACTTCTTGTCGACATATATATATACACATATATATATTGAAGAGCTACGCTTCTTCCTACTTTTGCTATCACCACTTCCTGCTCCTTTAGATATACTAAGCAAAGGCGATCTCAGACTTTCTAGCGCGTAAAATGCCTTGAATGTCTCCCTTGCGGGCTCTCTCTTGGGATCCCTGTCAAGATTCCCCGGCAGGGCTCACTCCATGTTTGAAGTCTTAGGCAAAAAGACTGCAATATCAATAGCATTAAGGTTCATAGCCCCAGGCTTCCCCAGAACTAACCAACAGGCGCGCAGATAATCATCGCCTTCAATGACGCCCGCTCAGCGAGTCTATTCTTCTGCTTGGACAGCATTTCAGATCTACGTACACGTCTCTCTTCCTGCCCTGCACAAGCTCAAGAACAGCGATAGTCCCTGCTTCGGCTCCTGTTCAGTGTCCAAGGCCATGCAGAGACCTCCATGTCTATGAGTAGAGGAAGAAAATCACAGCAGTCCTCCGCATGATGTCGACATGATATTTCGAAGCACCTCCGACTCATCATACATCAGCCGGACCACGATTCTACAGCACGGAAATGTCCATCTTCCCCACGGCGACCGAAAAGGGCATCTTGATACACCAGTGGTGATTTAACCGGTAGGAGGAGGAAATGAAACCCACCGCATTCTCGAGACATTGACCATCTGCCATCTGGTCTTGACCCCTGTCCGGCACGGCACGGATGGGATCGCCATTCTGCCTCTTCAATGTCTCTTCGATTGGGGTTACCACAACTGACCGGTGGAAACGGATGATGCTTCATTTCGCTCAATCTTGATACTTAATTCCTCCTTCCGCTCTCCTTTATACATTTCAAGCTTCTTCTGGTGATGCCAGCTTTACCGCTCCGTTCTTTCCTTCCCCTTTCTTTCTTCTCTCCTCTTCTGCACACTGGGCTTCCTCTCGTTTTGGTCTTTCCCATTTCTATTTCCTGTCTTTTGATCGTTCAATTCATTCATAGTAGCTAAAATGGATTCCTCCGCAACTAGATCGCCCACATCTAGGCTTCAGACGCTTGCTATTTTTATCACCTTTTTTCTACCTTCCCTAGCGTTGCTGGTCATCATTGTTCGAGTCGCTGGTCGAGTATCATCCCCAATGTTTGCCCTGGAGGATTTGTTAATATGTATAGCAATGGTAAGTACAATCTCAATCCTTCTCCCAAAGAGTTGAAAGATACAGCGACTGACTGGCCATCTAGTTTATCCATTGTGGAGACAGTAGCAAGCTATTTCTTCATCAAGACAAACTTTATCGGAATCAAGGGCGGAGATATACCAAGGCCTGTTGACCAGATGGAGGCCGCCGTCTGGAACTATGCAGTGCAGCCCCTTTACAATATGAGCTTGGCACTTGTAAAGTTTTCTCTACTTCTCGGAATTTCAGTCACAGTCACCTCGACTGTTCGTCTGATCATCTTGGTGGAAGGGCTCTTCGGCTTGGTGGCCGATCCTGACCCAACGTTCAACATTGGCTTCACGACTTCGGCTCTCGAGACCAATCTGGCCATCATTACCGCCAGTGCTCCAGCCCTTATCCCCCTCCTCGGAAAAAGAGTCACTGGGATTCTTGGGGAAGGCACCCCCGAGGCTCCCAAGACTGAGAATGAGGAGAAAGGGGCAATCAAGAAGGAGCTCATCCGAACTGCGACTGGCTTCACAGCGAAGACACTTAGATCATCGTCTCCCATAGGTAGCGAGGAAAGGGTAATAAATACTAGCGATGTTAGGAGGGTTTACGATAACAGTATCTCGCCGGGTTGGCCAGGGACACTACTAGCACCGTCTTCTGGCTTCACCTCTGGACCAAAGGGGAGTGCACCCACCCCGAGGCTCTACACCCCTCGCACCATCGGTCTCCCAACTCCAAGGAGAGATGGGCTCAACCCACCACCACCTCCGCCTATTCCCACAGGTGTGGCAATGCCGTTGAGCTCCATGTCGACAGCAATGTCGCTAGGTCTTTCTAGCTCTAACCTCTCTGCTGGAGTGTTAGGACTTAGCCTTGGTAGAGACACCCTTGGTGGTAATGGAACTAGCTTGACTGGCCTCTCGACTGCTAGCTTAAGTATCGGGGGGGGATCCGGAGAGCAAGACAGAGACACCACGAGGGACTCAGAGATGAGTCTCAGCTATGCCGACATTGTCCGCAGTTATACGGGGACGGCACCGGCATCGCGAGTCCGGAGATCTACTAGTACGTAGTCATTATCGAGCCCACGACGGAGATGAGGGATCCTCCCCCCCCCATAAACGCCTCCTTCGCCTACCGATGCAGCCGTTTTGCTGGGAGTGCGGTTGCCCAACCGCCAACCGCCACCGGCGGAACCATCTCCGATCCAAGGTTACGGTGGAAAGCGGAGTTGATACTCGTGGCAGTGCCGAGACATCGACGTTCTATCAGAAGAACCCCCCCGCCCCCCCCCCCCCTTCTTCTCCACCACGGACCATAGCGAGTACTTCCGCCGTCACCGCCAACCTTGCGAGTGTGGTCGGACCCCACGACGGAATCGGGATGGAAGCCGTGAGGATGAGGAAGGTTAGGAGCCGTATAGGCGTTTGGGAATACCCTGCCCTGTCATCGCCGACGACCACCATCTTGGATGTCATACGTATGGACGGCGCAGATTGAGAAGAAAAAAGTCGCCTATTCGTATAGGCTTTAGTCCTACTAGCAGAATGTCCTTGTTTTATATTAGCACGACGATGTATTACCACCACCAAACGGAATGAGTTGTTCTAGCCTTACCACCCAACAGAGGGACCAACATACTGTGCTAGATGAGTGAAATGAAATGCACGTTCAATACAAAAACAGCACGAAGTGCAAACCCCCCCCCACCCCCCCAATTAAAGCCAATATGTACATGTCCCGTTTCATCGAACTCGTTACTTATACAAGTCTATCGCATTGTTACAATGCCAACTCAACCAAGGCTGCGGGGGGGTTTTTAATACCGGTTTTCCCAAATACGTAGCAGAGAAGCCTCCCCTGGAGCCAGTGTTTTCCATTTCAAGCACCCTTCCCCAAGCCCCACAGCGATATCCTCTCTTGGATCTGGTCCCAGGTTAGTGTAGCAACACTGCCATCTGGCATCATCGCCTCCTGGAGCACAACCGTTGGTGCACCACTGCCTCTACCGGGGTTTTCCACCAAGCCCTGAAGCACCTTGGTCGCAACTATCCTCAGGTCTTTGACTGTCAGGTCCTCAATCTTCTGGCACATCTCCTTGACCGGAATCTTCTTCCCGTGCACCTGAATTTGTCGACCAAGGTCTTCGAGTTCCACCATGCGCGACTCGAGGTTCATCAGTAGACTACTCCTTAGCTGATTCTTGGCCCTGTTGACCTCCGCGATGCCGAGAGCACTATACCCAGTATCCAAAGTAAGAGATCTGAGCTGGCTGCAGATAACGTCGATCATAGCGGCGGTCCTCCCTGGAAGGCAAGCTGCGCTGATGCCGAATAGCCCGCTGTCTGTGTAGCTGTGGTTGAAGGCGACGCAATTCTCGACCCATGCGTGGTGGTTCAAGACGCCGGTGTAGAGCCGCGAGTACATTCCCTTTCCGGGACCTCCAGCGCTGAAAGAACCACCACCTCCAAGTAGCGTCTGAAGAGTCGCTAGTGCATATATATCTGGAGACGCTACCGGAAGACCTTCAAAGGCGATGTGGAGATGCGTGAAGTTTGGTTGTGTCGGAATTTGCGAAACCGGCTGCGCAGGAAGCGACAGGAAGCCACCGGTATATTGGGACGGGGCGAATATGTCCGTCTGCGCAAAGGGGTGGATAACATTGGCCTGGTGAGTGGCGGAGGTGGAGATGTTCTTACTGATCATCTTGGACAAGTATTTGAAGGGGTGCGACACCGGTGAAGGTGTTGGGCTGCCACCTCCTGGCATTCCCGAAGAGAGAGGCAAGCCATCTGCCAGCGGAGAAGTAACGTCGGACCCGGTATCCGGTGATCGAGCGGCATTCGAAAGCGGCAATTCGCCGGAGGGTTTCATGTCGCCAAAGTATTGCTTCGTAAGCTTAATTGCTGTGTTGTGGTCGACACCGGCAAACGCTACCACGATGCGCTCTGGGCGGTAGAAATAATCCCGGTATTTCATGATGGTATTCCGATTTATGGATTCAAGTCTATCCTGAGGACATAGAAGGGGATTGCCTAGAGTGTTGTCCTTGAACGCTGCCATGTGGAGTAGTTCAGGCAATATCAAATCGGGCTTTGACCATATTTCTCGGATTTCGTAGGCTGCCGTTTGCAACTGGTCAAAGATTTCATCATCGGTAAGCGTTGGGTCTCGGATCGTTTCGGCGAGGAGCCCGAAGGTGGTGGGCACAGCAGAGTTGAAGGTGGCAGCTTGATACATCATGGACTCTCGAGACGATGCACATTGAATATTCCCTCCCAGAGATTCAACGGTTTCGATCATTTCGTCACCCGACCGATTTTTGGTGGACTTGAATGCTAGGCGGTCCATGATATGGCTCACTCCACGCAGACTCGGGCTCTCAAACCGCGACCCGGCATCAATGTAAACGCCGACTCCAGAAAAGACGCCCGGCAGGGCTTCGGAGGCCACACGAACTCCATTGGACAGGGTCGTTAGGTTGTCGAGCTCGGTGGGATCCTGTTATAGCCACAGTTAGTCTCCGAGCAAGGAAGTGAAAATCTGTCTGGCCATTCGCGCCATACCTTTTGCACTGGCGTCTTGGTTGCCAACGATGGCTTTTGCGGGGCAGATTTAACGGTGGCATATGTCCTCAACGGCAATGCGGGAAGTCTGGCTTTTGGAAGGAAACTTGATTGCCGCGTGGCCAAATGGCTGGATAGCCGCATCGACAACGGCCGGGACATAGCTAAAGAATGAATGGCGATGGAAGGTTGACGATGCCAAAAGTGTTCCGGATGGAGGGGAACTGGCGGCATAACATTTTCCTGCTCTTCACTCCGGGCCTTATCATCTTATCGCCGGCTGTCTTATCGGTGGCCAAGTTTTCCCGACGCTAGCCCGACAACATCCTTCGCACGCACTGCAACGGCTGTCGTCCACTTCATTGCTTCTTTCCCCAGAGAGTAAGATGGTGGTTGCTGTCCACTTGACGGGAAGCTGAAAAGTTGAAACCCCTGCGATAACCTCATCCTGTCTCAAGGATTTATTCAAGAGGGGACTCACGCCCTTCATTGGCTAGACATCTTCAGGCTTCGTACTTGGCCAAGATGCCGAAACCACACGACAAGGTCAGGATTTTGGAGTTTCTCCAGATCTTACTCCGCAACACAAGTGCTTGACATGTGCTCACCATGTCTTATACCGGAGTCTCACGACCACCTTCATGAGTGAGGGCTGTATTTGCTTACCGAATCGTGGTCCCTTGTGCTGCACGTTGTAATACTTATCGACTCTTCCCTGCATTGGGGAATGTAGGTAGGAGATAAGCTTGTCTCCTGGATGGTTGCTTGATCGACTCACAGCCGAAGCCGACATGCAAGACGAGTCTTCAGCGCCCCAAAATGGCAGTGAGCTAGAAGATAAAGTTGAATTAAAAAAAAAACTTGGACCGGATGTGGTCTCATTTCAATTGGCCATCGCGTCGGCTGATGTTTCTGAAATATTCAGCAGAGCTGTGGGATAAACCCTTCTACAGTACTGTAGATGTGCTCTTCGGCATGTCGACAGTTAGTATTAATGTGCCTCACGATGTCATAGTCTCATAGAGATATATCCCTGTTTATAATGGTCGACCTTCCACGTTCCATATCGATCTGGGAGGACTTTTCCTAACACCTGTTAGTGATAACGGGCTATGGATATGGATACACGATCCAACAGCATTTTACCAGTCCTAGGTAGTAAATTGTTACATATTCCCCTAACTTGAAGGCTGATTGCCGTGTCCGACAGGCACTGGAAGCGCCACGACTGGCTACCCGCAGCAATTTGACTTGTTGAAGTCTGGCCAGAACTGTCGGATGCGGCTCATAATTCGGATAGAAATGAGAGTAGCACCATACGGACAGAGATTTTCCTTGGAGTCTTACAAGCTCGGATGGACATGGTGTGTGGGTGTCTCGTCTTTCCAATCATCAACGACAGGAGGAAAGAATAGATCGGCTTAAGGCAAAGGAAAATCGAGGTAGAAGATGCATGATACATAATGCGTTTAACTAGGCAAATGGTATATTGGCCCGCCAAGATGTCGTCCGACCAGCTCAGGCGCTTGATGCGTCTCCATTCGAGGACATTGCGGTGCGGCTAGAGTAAACGGCCGTCTACTGTAGCTCTGCATTTTGATGATACACCATCAATGGAACTATCTTCCTTCGGAACCGTTGTGCTCCAGATAGTAGAGGCTAGGAGAACCTGCTGTGCATCCCGTCGTCAGGTAACATGGTACTTGGCCAAACCACGCAACAGGCAGCTCCTCTGCGGTAGGAATTTGAGGACATTTCCGGGATCTTCTCGAGTTGCTCAAAGGACTATGGATGGAACACAGGGGCGCGTCTTGAATGCTTGTGGCCGAGGGTACCATGGGGATTTATATGCCTGATTCCCTACTACCGCAGCGAAAATAACAGATAAAAGACCGGAAATAGGTCTTGAGTGGATGAAGTTCCCTAGAATAACACGATCCTGACCAAAACCCTCACCCTGTTCCACCCATTTTTGTAATTCACAAGAATTCGTCACCACCGACCGGAGGTAGTGTTATTTCCCGCCCTGCCCGTCTTTGCTTTCCCTTGCCAGCCCAGACCAAGTTCGCAGCAGTAGTTCGTCTTTGGCTCTGGGAGGGGAGATATCATCTGGAACGTGCCCCTGCGGCATTCGGTAGTCTTATCACGGAGGATAATTCACCATATCTTCGCTCGGCCTCCACTTGTTTATTATATACTACGCATGTTCTCGACCCCTCTCAAACCTTCAAAGTCAACTTTGAAGCCCGACTCCTTCTTATTACCACACGTGGACCCAAACCTGCCATCACAGCCGTGCCCTGACGCAAAACCCCCTATACTACGCCAGTCTCCGCTAGAAGGCCTGACAGGCTGGATACCGACGACTTACAAAATCCCCTCAAGCCGCCAAACCTTTTCCCAATCCAACCTACCTCAGTAAAGTGGCGAGAAAAAGGAGGTTTCTGAAAGAAGAGCATACACAGTGCCATATTAGCGAGTCAGAAAGCAGCACCACCTAACCTGACAAGTCCTCCAACATTCCACTCTACGGTGACCGCCCGCTCTTCCTGTAGATACGCCGGGGGAGAAAGAAAAACCCCCTGCTATAACGTGGGAGAAAGGAACCAACTCAGTGGCCAGGACTATTGATCGGCAACGGAACGCAAGGAGCTCCTGCGGATCGCGAGGAAAGAAAAGTCGAAAGCTGGTTGATTGTTGAGACAAATACTGTCCGTCCGTCTCGAAAAGCCACCTCCATCACAAGGTACCTAGATACATTCATCTATCTTTCCCTCGTCGCTATTTGCCAGTCCAGTTTGGGCGTTTCCACCAGCACCCATCCATCCATAAACTCCTGCAAGGGTGCCGTCATACCCTGGGTTATCCGAACAGGCCTCTTTGAGAGAGGCGCTGCGGCTTTGCATTGTGGCATTGTGGCATTGTGAATGGAAAATAATCCCAATCAGCGCAACATCAGACGAAACAAATTGGAGTTCCTGCGAATGTGGAAGAGGAACACCAAGCATTGACAGCAAACAAAGGAACATCCTGACGCCTGTTTTCGCCTGCTTAGTAGGGGTATTGAGAAAGTGCTTTGAATAGCGCAGTTGGAAGTCCACAGGCTGCACCGCTGCACGGCCACGGCTGATGCTCCTTGCCCAGAAGCAAGAATACCTTGGAGGCAATTTGCGCAGTACCGGACGAGCGACTTGTAACTGCTCCAAGATACGGTTTCCCCATATCCTTTTGATCCATTTTGGATCCCTTTCCCAGCCAAGAACAGGGCAGGCACTACTAATCTGGAAGGCGTGCTCCTGGGATAAGCTTGGAAACTGTGCTTGTGTGGGAAGCGCCCACCGCAGAACTGGGCCTGAGCCTGCTGAGCCTGCTGAGCCTGCTGAGCTCACAGGCGAGCCCTGAAAAAAGGACCATCAGTGCCTTCCTCGGGACCAGAAAAATTGCCCCAATCTTGGAAACTGGATCATGTTTACCCAATCGACTCCCGCCCACCGTTCCGCATCCCTTTTTACCTCTCCTTCATCCTCCACCTCACCTGCCCCATCATCCGCACCTTCGTCCAACGTCTTGCTTCCCATTTCACACACGAGGTTGAGAGGAGGACTGCATTCCCTGGCCGGGCATCCAGCCAATTCCACGTCACAAGAACAGAGAGCCACCACGCGTTCCCTCTCTTCTGCGTCCCAGCTGCTCGACGGTAGCCCCTCGCCAAGTGCCACGAGTCTGGATTCTGGCCCTCACGTCCCTCACGTCCCTCACGTCTCATCCGTTGCTAGCCTGGATAGTGTTAGCGTGCTGCCGCTGGATAACCCACCTGGTCCACCATCACCACCACCACCACACCCAGCGCCACGAGGGGAGACTCGACGGGAACCACCACACCAAGAAACTGTCCCCAGTGCCACTGTTCAGAGTTACAACACTACTGACAGTTCTTACCATAATATTGTTCACCAAGTTGGTAATTCTTACAGGGACGAAAACAGTAATCAAAATAACAGTGGTGGCTTTATTATACCGGACGAAACTTACCGGCGTACGTCCCTGCAGTCACTAGGGATTCCATCTTTGACTACCGCATCTGCTAGACTCACGCGATCAGGATCCGCTGTTCCTGCTGCTACAATTGGCAATCGACATTCTTCTGGTATTTCGCCGACGAACGACTCCACCAGCCCCGAACTCGAGCCCGATACTTTAACGGCAGCCCCCACTCTTAGCACCGAAGTGACTACCTTCAACAGCGCTGACATTCCTCACAACCCTCACCTCCCCTCTTTCGCCCATTTCGTCTCCTCACCTTCTGCCCCTACCCTTCCTGCAACTTCCTCACCTTCAATCATTTCTTTGGTCCGGCGGCGCTCCCATCGTGAAAGTTTGCAACCCTCCCAAAGTAGTGGTAATAATAGCCCGTCCGACTCGGCCGCCCCTGCCGCCATCGCCCGCCTCAAAAGTCGCAGTCTCCTGCTTCGTCTCAGACAAAGCCACTCCGAGTCTAGCCCCGCCTCCGTCACCGCCACAAATATTCAGACCACAACAAGCAGCCTGCCAGACAATACTACTTCGTCCCCAGGCTACAATACTCCTTTCGAACCTGCCTTCTCTGCTAGCAATTATTTATCTGCGACCACGGACACTACAACCGGGCCTGTCGTGTCGCTTCCCTTGTCATTCTCTGATTTCCCCACCACGATTTCGTCCCGAAATCCCAACGGCAACACCACTACCATTTCGGACGGATTTGCCCTCCCTCTCATCGCAAGAGCTACCAACCGACCGTCGTACATTCCCAGGACTGCTGTCAACGATCCCAACTACTCTCACGCCGCCATGACTCGAACCCGCTCTGTGACCTCCGCCGAGGCGGAGGCTGCTCCGGTCGACCAGCAGAGTGCCCCGACTCTTCCTTCCATTCGGTTTAGCACCTATCTCGACCCTAGGAGTCACCGACCTTCCCTCACGTTTACACCCGTATCCCGGACTTTGCCTACCGGCGGAGAGGTTATCCGTGTGGGAAGGTACAGTGAGAGAGATGGACATGCTCCGGTTCCTAATGGGACGCCCTCGGCTGCCCCCGTCGGATTTAAGAGCAAGGTAGTTTCAAGGCGGCACTGCGAGTTCTGGTACGAAAACAACCGCTGGTACATCAAGGATGTCAAGTCGTCTAGTGGGACATTCCTCAACCACATTCGACTCAGCCCTCCTGGCACGGAATCCAAGCCGTTTCCAGTCAACGACGGTGACATCGTGCAACTGGGGATTGACTTTAAAGGCGGAGAGGAAATGATCTTCCGATGCGTCAAAATGCGCCTTGAGCTCAACAGGAATTGGCAAACCAAACTGAACGCCTTCAACATGACGGCACATAGCAAACTCAAGGCTATGGCAATGTCTGGTTCTGCGTCATCATATACGCAGGATTGCTCCATATGTCTTAATTCTATCGCTGTAAGTGCACCCGGGATGCAGAACTGATGCATATGTGGATGCGAGTTAGCTAACATGCATGGTTCCCATTTTTACAGCCTTGCCAGTCACTTTTTGTGGCGCCCTGCTCGCACACCTGGCACTACAAATGTGTTCGAACCCTCCTTTCGTCCGCCCAGTATCCGATCTTCGTATGCCCGAACTGCAGAGCGACCACCGACCTAGAGATGGACCCCGAAGAGCCGGATAACTCTCATCTAGAGGAGTGGCAGAAGTTTAATGGAGCGCCCGAGGCTCTAGAGGACGTCCCTGCACAACTAGCAGTACAACCAGTGGTACATCCAGCCCTCGCTCAGCCACAACAGAACGGCGACCAGCCTCAAAGGGAGAGGTCCACCCCAGCGGAAGAAACCGCAGTACTCACTGGCCCAGCGGGGCAAACTGTAGACGCCGAGACTACGGTTCTCGCAGTTGACATGTCGGGCGCCAGTCCAGTTCCAATTCCTCGTGCGAACACCACCGTATCCCCAGACCCGTCCCGAGGACATTCCAGAACAGAGACGCCTCATGGTGTACCGGCCATTGCGATCGGGCACGAGGGCCCAATTACCCCACGAAATGATGCTGGCCCGTGGGTTTTCGATGGAAGTGCTGGTAGACCAGGGCAATCCGCTGCGCCAAACGGGGTAGCAAGTCTAGATGGAGCTATAGACCGAGATTAAGCTTAAAACTTCGGACGGAGAAGAGACGAAACCAAATGAAATGGCCTAGGCCTGTGGAGGCATCAGCATCATGTGGAGTTTGGTTTTCCCGCTTTCCTATGTTACATACATGGCCATGGCTTGAAGGCTCGGCATGCCATGAGCTGATGAGTTTATACTTAGCACCCTCTCCTCATTTTCATTTGTGTTGAATGTATACCGACGCATTGTCTGCCTTGCGATTCTCCCTGTACAGTCCAGCCGATTCCCAGATCCGACCACATGATCCGTCGTAACTCGCTACCTTTAGATTACTTCTGGACCCAGTTACACAATCCCTTTTCTTAATGGGGTCAGCAGGCGAATGGCGTTTCTACGGCTCTAGGATCACTTTCATTTCTTTACAATGTTCGGGTTCACATGGGCTACCACTGGGAGGATGTCGAAGGCGTTGTTTTTGCATGTTTTTGCGAGCATTTTGCCTTTGCCAGATTTCCCCTCTTTATTTTGTGCCCCTTCCGCTATTTCCTGCAGAACCGTGTTTGGTCGTGCGGTAGATTGGAGGTGTGGTTATGGTAGAACAGCGGGTGAGCTTGGTGATATGGTTGCGTGTCCGTATGTGCAGATATATCGATCTCATAACGAGCGATGTGAAGGCTTGCGGTGGGATTGTGCACTGATATTTGTCAATGGACATGGTTTGTGTCTGAGATGGGGGGGCCGCCGTAGTATGCTCAGTTGTCAGTATTATATAAGATACCTTGGTCCCTTGGAATAGTAGTTTTGGGAATTTTATATGGCATTGAAGAATCAAGATTTATTCATTTCAACTTCCAAATCCGTCCCATCAGTGAAATGACTCGAGGAGACATATACACTAAGAAGGGTAATATATGGACGGGCACCGTTTTACTCTCCTTTACAACCCATGCAGACATAAAACAGGCAGGGGTGCAAATGTTGTATATGGGAATGATTTCCTTATCTAACCAATTTCCTTACCTACTCCTAAACACACCCTGCCCCAGATCCTCAATCTCGCGACCCTCTACACTCTGTCGTCCCGCCGCATCGAGGAGACGAATCCAGGACTCGGCATCCTTGAGGCGGACAGCTTCCTCGGCCGCCTTGACGCGGAGCCCGCACTTTTCGTACATGACGATGGTCTGGCCTTGCTCGACGGAGGAGGCACACTTGGGAACGAAAGTCGCGGCGAGGCGTGGGTTTCCTGCTTGGAGGAGGGCGTTATAGTAGGGCTAGGGTGGCGGTGGAAGTCAATAACACAAGATGCGATGAGCAAATGGATGCAAAGCTTCGGAAGGAAACTCTTTTTCTTCTTTAGGGCAACTCACCTCCCAGCCAATGCAGCTCCTCCTTGCCTTCCCCACCTCCTCCAGCTCGCCCCAGTCCCTCTTTGCGACCAGAGCCCTGAGCCTCAGCCAAGCGGCCGTCCGCTCTCCTACTTTGAACTCGGAAATGGTCTTCTTGGCCCTTGGCCCGAAGCCAAGGCGGTAGAGCTTATACACCGTCTCGTTGACGCTCAGGCCTACAAACTCGTCCGTCAGGTCCCTGGTGAGCGCTTCTTGCATCCTCAGCAGACCCTGGGCCTCCTTGATGGCGTGGAGCTCGAAGCTTGCCTCTTTCGAGTCCGAGATTACCTTCCCCGCAAGGGCTAATTTGTCTGAGGCCGTTCGCGGGGTCGGCTGCCTGAGGGATTCACTGACGAACACCCGTGCTCCGTCGAGGCGGCGGTCATCCTGGTAGTACAGGTCCTTGAGGAGCGCGGCGTCGCCTTCCCTCGCGGCTTGTGCTTCGATGAGCGCACTTGCTAGGGGTCGGGCGGAGACTGCGCGTAGGAAACCAGAAAGGGGAAGCTTGCGGCGGAGGGAGCGCAGAACGGAGAGCACGAGGTCCGAGTCCCCTGATTCGACTGCTTTGTCGAGAGCGAGATCGTCTTCTTCCATGTTCATCAGGAGCGGCACCTGCCGGCCGGCGCGGGGCTCGTGGTTCAAAAGCTGCGTCGCGAGACGGCCTCTCCCTTCGTCGTATGCGGCGCGTGCGATGGCCTCAAACGAGATTCCCGGCTTCCCCGCTAGACGGTCGATGATGGAGAGGCACACGCTGTCGTCGTCGCCAGTGCCGTACTTCACCTTTGCGGCCGCCCAGTGCGTGTATATCCTGTCGTTGCTAAGCTTGAGATACCCGGCTACCCTGAGCGCGAGGAGGTACTCGTGTCTGTTCAGCAGCCTGCCGATGAGCCGTTCGGGCGTCAGTCGGATGTACTGGTCGTGGCTTAGGGGGAATCCGATCTTGTAGAACCGCACCGCGTTCAGGACGCGCAAGATCTCGCACATGTCGACAAAGTCGTCACTGTTGTAGATGTCGAGGACCGATTTTCCGAAGGATGCGGCTTTGAGGAGTTGCTTCTGCCAGTGCACGTTGGGCTCCTGGCCCGCTGCGCTGACGCAGACGTCCACGGCTTCGACTAGGGAGGGGCGGATGCGCTGGATGTTGTCATCGGCTTTGGGAGATTCGTGCTCGAGTTGCTCGATCGCGTCTAGGAGTACGGCTGCTGGGCTCGGCGTTCCGGGAGCGAAGACCTGTGAGGAGGAGCTCGGTACGCGCTGGAGGAAGTCGCAGGAGTCGATGGTGAGGAGGCGCACTCCGTCGTGCTCGGGGATGAGGTGTACGCGGTTGTTGTAGAAATAGCGCGCCACGTTGCCGTTGGGGCCGATTACGTTGACCTCGTCCTCCCATGATGTTACCACGGCGTCGTTACCGCACCAGAGGACGTATTCTGGGGGGATTCGAGATTTGCTGTCGTGTTCGCTCAGGCGGGATTGGAAATCTGTCGTGATGACGTGGGCGTGTCCTGTGGTGGTGTAGAGGGCGGCGTATTTACCGTTGGGAGAGACGGTAAGGTGGCTGAAGGGTCCGATGTCTAGGAACCTATCTTCGCATTCTGTAGCGTCGATGGTGTAGACAGTGCTTCCTACGGATACCAGCACCTCGACGCCTCGCGAAAGGGTGTATGCTGGCGGTATGATGGTCCAGCTGTGGATATCTCCTTCCGGAACCGACGGGAGGAGTTTTGGTCTTGGCTCATCGTAGCTTGATAGCGAGACGAAGGCATTGTTTTCCAGCAAGGCCACGAATCCGTGGGAATAGAACTGGACACTGTGGACACCGTACTCGTCCGCCCCATTCCCCAGTGAGAACTGAGTGAAGTCACCCTGAAGATCATTGTAGCATCTCACTGATCCGTCCGTGGTGATGATGAGAAGTTTTTCGTCTTCCGACCAGCCAAGCCCCTTAATCTGCCCCCTATCCCACGGTATCTGCCTAAGAAGGTTTCCAGCGAGACTGTAGATGTCTACGCTGGGTGTTTTGGACATGGGAGCCTTGAACTGCTGGAGTTTTGTTTCATCTCGATATAGGGCTGCGGTTGGAAGTTAGTTCTGTTTGTGTGTGCATGTGTTTGGATGACGGGCCACCTCACCAACGGCACCGCCATATGGAGCTCCTGATATTATGTAGTTGTCCAATTCTATGTCCTGGCTGAAGAGCTCTGTGAACTGGGTCACCTTGCGATAAAACTTATCGCCCACTCGTTCCCAGGTCTCGGTAGGATGTTCTGCCTCCATCTTGGGTCATATCATTGTACGCGTGTAAGTGTGCGTTGAGAAGTAGATGAGCTGCAGACACAAGCCAATCTGGTTGCTTGCAGGGTGCCGTTGTGTATTGAAGCTTGTAGACAGCAATGCTTTCGTGAAACTGAGATGCTTGGAGTTATCAGAAGTTTGTGAAAAAGTCACATGTTAATGCGCATTTGGCGACTTAGCAAATGAGTAAGATTTGAATTCGAAGTGGAAATTCTATGACCGGACAAAGCTGTTTGTTCACCACCATCAACCATTCCCATCAGACGGCTGAGTTCGATACTCAACACCGACAAGCACCTACAGCACAGTCACCCGCCCAGCATCGGCTAAACACCGGCTTCACCATGTTCCCTACCTAAAACTACGTCACCCCGCAGCCGACTTTCACGCACGGACCAGCTGTCAGAAGCCCACGTCAGAGCTCCCCCACCAAGCCGGCGCCTCAATCTGATCGGCTACTCTTAACCTTCCCTTGGCAACAACATTCCTTTACTAGCACCTACTTTACCCTCTCTTTCAAAACCGCCAAGATGGGCTGGAAGGAGGAGTACTTGGCTTCCATAGAGGAGGCTGAGGTCCAAAACCCAGTCAATGCTGAGCTGGTCGATATCTGTTTGTCTACCCCTACCCTCCGCCTGCTGTCCCATTAGCCAGCCTGGCTTGATAGGATGCTGACGGCCACGATAGGCACAAAACTTGCAGACAAAATCACTGTCCTAGAGGCCGAGAAGGAGTATCAAGAGGCACCAGCGCCACCTCCCCCTACCACACCAAAAGCAAGAACTGGCTATTTCTCATCCCCGTCGCCCGCCCCCGAAGGCCCTCTACCTGAAACCGACCCTCAGCTGCGCCGAGACCTTGCCGAAGCCCTGCGATCCAAAACTCAGATGGAAACTCGACTCAAGAATGCGGAGTCCCAGCTGGTCCGGATTAAGGAGCAAACAGCTAGAGACGAGAAATCGATTAGGAGGTTGACATCTGAATCAAACCACCTGGCGCGCAAGCTCAAGGATCGCGACGAGGAGATCAAGGGGAAAAATAAGTTACTAGAGGTACGACACAAGCTGTCTCTCACGTCCAGATCAGTTTCAGATTTTCTATTCCAGAGTCCATTCGATGGCGATGAGAACCCCCGGGCAGCTTTTGATTGGGCGAGGGGCCTGGCGTCGCCAACATGTCGCCCATATTCCTTGGATCGCCCTCACCGGCAAGTTCAAGTCGCTTGCCTCTGGTTCTTTCCGCAGCAGCAAGAAGAAGTAGGGGCGACTTGGACATCGCAGGCATTACAATATCTTATCGGTGGAGTCGATGTCGGCTGTTGCTTCTGCTGCCGCAAGTGCTGCAGGTGTAGGAGTTGGAATGGGGATTCTTGCGCGATGACTGACCAGAAGGTGCTTACAATTTTACAACAGGAAGTCCAAGACGAACTCCTCACGACCACGATGGAGCTCAACATTGTCCGAGAAAAGGAAAAGAAAACAGTGACTGAAAACAAGGAGCTAATAGAGAGGTGGATGAGGCTCAAGAGCAAGGAAGTTGACATGATGAACGAGAGGAACGAAAAGAACGAACCCCGGCCAAGTCGTCCTCGATAGGATTCGAAGACCGATAGGGGCAACGGAAGCAGGAGAGATTCTACCGAGAACACTCCGAGAAACGACCAGACGGTGTCTCGCAAGGAGGAACAGAAAGGTCGAGAGAAGAGCGAGAGTAAGGACATGGCATCGGCCAATGCCCTGCAGGGAGATCTTTTTTCCTCTGGAGTGGATGTGGGAAGAACGAGCACTGAAAGTGAGTCTTCAGGCTGGTCCATGGTCAGCACCCGTGGAAAAAGGAGAGAAGTGGGATAAGCCCCGAGTAACTGGAGAGTCGGCCAGATTAGCGCATGTCACTCAGAGGAGCGACTTCGCCAACGCAGTTGGAGTTTTAGGTTTTTTGTTTGGGGTGATAGAACCAGGGATCATGATGAGCACAATATACCCAGCGTTGTTTTCAAGTCTTCTTTCTGGCAGCATCGTCTCTTAATTTTTGCCTCGTTCTGTACATAGACGCCACGATCTATTCCAATCGAATATGATCAGCATTTTGGAGCTGGATGCCAGCTTGAATATCAAGCTTGTTATTCGAGGCAAGCCTAGCTGAAGACAGGGCGATGGGTAAATGTCGGTTAATTCCAGCCCTGCCTGCACCTGCCTTAGACTGTTAGAGTCGCAGTAAATCTGCAGCATCCCACTCTTTTTGGGTCGTGAGGCGCGGTCTTGCCTTCCAATGAGTTCTCTCTTCCCCTTCACCCCTCCTGGCCTGAGCAACTTGTGTCCAACA
Source organism: Zalerion maritima (assembly GCA_022664585.2). Taxonomy (NCBI): domain Eukaryota; kingdom Fungi; phylum Ascomycota; class Sordariomycetes; order Lulworthiales; family Lulworthiaceae; genus Zalerion; species Zalerion maritima. The sequence goes on along the minus strand of JAKWBI020000025.1, from coordinate 34,189 downwards.
ACTTCTCAGCCTTCCAAGACCTCAACCCCCCCAAGTTTTTTTTCCCTTGACCCACGACCATAGTACCTCATGTACCCTTCCTTCCTCTTCCTGTCTCAACGCTTCTCTTTTCCCGTTTGATATCCTTAAGCGGCCTTTCGCAAACCCCATCGTAGTCCGGCGCTGCCTCACGCGACCAAACAAGATGGGGATTCTCGGGCCTGGCAAAAAGCCAGCCTTCAAGGTGGCCCAACCCACGATACGCATCGAAAAAGTGGCCGTGCCCAAAAATGCAACACCGTCTACCTCGTCGTCATCATCGCGACCCCGCCTCACACCTCGCGGATCCCAGTCCTCTATGAGAAAAGCAATGACTCCCCTCCCCGCACGATCCTCCAAGAGCTCCGCCTCAGCCCTACGAACATCAGCTTCCCCCGTGCCGCGCTACAAGTCGTCATCTCCCATTCTCAGTGGCGATGAGCGATCTCGCAAGCGCAAAGCTGCCTCTCCCAAGGTGTCGACACCGAAATGGGACGAGAGTGATGAAGGGGATGACGACTGGGACTTGGTGACCAACCGTAAGAAGCTTAGGGTGAACACGAACGATATTATTCGCGATCCCAGGCGCGTCATCCGGAATCCCCGCAGCTTTGCCATCCTGGGGCAGGAGCTGACGCATACCCACGGCTGTGTCAACGGTGACACAAATGGGAAGGCTGTGGACTCGTCTCACGCCAACGGAGCCACTTCAAAGTCTAGCCTACCGGATAGGTCAAGCTTCAAGGACAAGACATCAACAGAGAAGGTAACCGTGGATCTCAGCTCGATCAGGGTTGCGAAGCGGAATGGATCCACCATTAAGAATCTCAGGTTCATCCACGCTGCTGATCTTGCCTCGCCGCCAACAGCAGACGATGATGTCACTGTTCCCGACAACAACGACATCGAGCTCCAATACCCGGCTTCTCGAATACGAGAGCGATATGAACTGGTTGTCGCCAAGGACAAGATTGATCCGGCCGCCGATATCGTGGCCGCGGTCCGAAACATCGCAGACGTGTATCTGACTGAGGAGGAGGCAGATCCTTTCGTCGAACTTAGCAATGGGTTTCTGCGTAGGTTCGAGAAGGCGATAAACAGGGGGAGCAACGACGACTTCAAGGCTACCCTCGCCGACTGCAATGCTGTGACCAAGCAGCTGATGGAGAGTGGCGCGATCTCGAGGAACCTGTCCAAAATGCACTCTCTGCCTCCTTCGCTGACACATTTTATCCTCGGCCAAGTTTACGACCGCACGGTTGCGCCTAGTATCGAGAAGGTGGGCAAGTACCAGCCGGGAAGCGACTACATCTATGGAGAACTCAGGCCGCAATTCATCACCGAAATCCTGATGAACAAGACCCAGATGAAGTCGGACTCGGTGTTTGTGGATCTCGGCTCGGGCGTGGGCAATGTGGTGCTGCAGGCGGCGCTGGAGATCGGCTGCGAGTCGTGGGGTTGGGAATACCAGAAATCGTGTTGCGAACTGGCCGATGAACAGCATAAGGAGTTTCGCGCCCGTTGCCAGCTCTGGGGAGTCTCCCACGGAAGGTGCCACCTCTCGTCCGGAGATTTCACCGAGGACGACCAGGTCATGACCGTCCTCCGCCGCGCCGACGCCGTGCTCGTCAACAACCAAGTTTTCACTTCTACGCTGAACGACAAGCTGATTACCATGTTTCTCGATCTCAAGCCAGGCTGCAAGATTGTTAGCTTGAAGAATTTTGTCCACGAGGGCAAAGGAGGCAATTTGCACAGCGCGAACGACGTCGCGGGGTTGATTCTCGACGTTAAAAGCTTCACCTACCCGGAGGACTGGGTCAGCTGGACGGCGAGTGCGGGGACCTATGTTATTTCCACGAGGAAGTAAAAAAGCTCGAAAGAAGGGAAGGGCATAAGCGGGAGAGTTGCCTAAAGTTTTACCATCATTTTTCGGAGCAAGCCGAGACACATGTCACGGCCCTCCTCCGTTTCTGGGGGCACAACGGAGTTTTTCGGGGTCCGTGCTAAGCGAGAAGATTATGGGGCGTTTTTTCAAGGTTGCATAGGGAGGGAAGAAATACATTTGAACGCAGAGGACATGACGGCACTTTTGCAGCACAAGATGCCTACCTCATTCTTAAGAGAGCAGACAAGAGTGTTCATAGTATGTGAAACGGCTGTATAGTTGTTTATTGTGTGTATTAAGAGTGTCTCACCAGCGATAGCTACAGTTTATTGGGTGTATTTGTTTCTTTTCATCATTTATTTGCGATACCTTTTTGTCTCTTGTGATTTCTTGCTGCACTATTTCATTCCATTCCATTTTCGTTATTTGATGCATAGGCTGTGAAGGAGCTCATATTCCTTTTGCAGATACCTGAGTGGGGATATATGGTCTTTGAAGGACATTCCCGGCGATGGAAAACTCTGGAGTGGAGAGTACACCATGGCGGGAGGACCAGACCTCAGAGGATGAGCTGCAATGGGTTGGATTGATGGTGGAGAGATAAGAAAGGCTACCTCCACCGGCTCAGCCTGCTGGTGCTACCCTCGACATTTTATCAAATAGAAAAGGAGACGGCCAGACAGAGGAAAGGCTTCAGAGCGAAAGGAAGGAGGATGAGTGAAGGATGAAAGTTTACGACGGCTCCACTGCGTTGCCACCCCAACAACCAACTGGAAGAATCGAAATATGACATGCGAAAATCATCCAGGTAAAATGCTTTGCCTGCTCGCTATCCGATATTCGCCCTATCGGCAATGGCCTGGCTGTGGCTTCATCAGTACCGCGCGAAAGACTGCCCGTCGTTGGTGGAGTATTTCGGTTCACCACACATCAAATGATTAGCCCCACAACTTCAAAGTGGGCCTCATGTCATCCCGTTAAATCACGGGCGCTGGCACATGATAAATCCTCCGAGTACTACTAGCAGTAACCGAAACGTGCCAAAATCTCCCTCACTCGTCCACCAACACCAACTGACTATTTGGCATGCTACGTACGTAGACGCTTGCAGAGTCCTTCTATAAAATGCGGTAGGTGACTCGAGTCTCTGAGGAATTGAACTGGCACGCTAAATGTGAGGTCAACGTGCCGCTGATGCCGACCGCACACGACTACAAGCTACATCGGGGCACTAGGACCATGGGTCCCTAGGACGACTGAAAACCCTGGAGCTTACTAGCAGGGCGTTCCGTCCGAACGCTTCTTGGCATGCAATTTGCGCGCATCCGCAAGTTGCTCGAGGACGTCACCGAGCTCTCGCCGCGGTGCCTGGCCGCTCCGGTCGGGCCGCATGCATGCGAGTACTAATTTAAAAAACTAGGCTGGCGCTCCCGATGCCCGATCCTCCCGGCGGATCCGGTCAACTTTTTTGCCCCGGGTGTTGTGAATGTGTATCCCTCGCGGCAGATTGAACAGGCGGGGATCCGCGCCGTCCGCACAGTTCATGTATTAAGTATTTTTTTTTTTTTAATCCACTGCATGTTGACCGAGTCGGCAACTCTCGACCCGATCACCCCCCCCCCCCCCCCCCGAACGCAAGCAGTGATACGATCTGTTCCGACTTGGAAGACGTGGCGGGGCGGGATGGGAGCGGCGTTGCCTCCTGGGCTGTTGTTGGCAGCCCGGGGGGGGGGGGGACGGAAGAGAGGAATGGGATGTTCTGCCAGGGTGTGACTGGTGGCGAGGAAGTAAATGTGGTAATTTGGTGTGGCTCCAAACGAGAGGGGGCTAGAGCGTTTTCTTTTACCCATGTTTCTACACTGTGTACTATTTCTATTGCTATCGCTCATCGATTTCCTCGGATCAAGTTGATTCATCACCATTTGCACCTCTCCCTTTCCTGCATTGCCTTACGAAACCAAGCCACCGGAGGTATGTCGTGGACTGCAATGCTTGAAAACGTGCATAGAACTCTGTGGGCTGCATGAGACAGGAATGTGGACTGTGGCAATGCCCATAATTATCTGCATTCCAACGTACGATTCGCTACAAACATCCGTTGTCTTGTCACCAATCCCAGGTTTCATTGTATCTACAATGACCTTCTGTGTCCCTCTGGGTGGTCAACAACCCATTTACAGGTTTCTCACCCTCCTTTCACTTCAATCCCCAGCCCATATTTGAACAAACCACGCATACAGACATTAGTGCCAGACCGCAAACCGTTGAGACCTTGGGAAATGGATCACCAACAGGAAGAAGACGTGAATGCCCATGGCTTCGACAAATACCGCCACCTGCTACAGAAAGCCGTAGGTCTCCTTCCAGAAGAGGCCGCGAGCCCCGCGCCATGGAAAGCGCGATACGACAAGATCAAGTGGAAAATCCCTAACGTCCACGACTACATAGAGAAGGCCATCCGGCTTCGGGACCATTTCAACGACCGCAAAAGAGCGTGGGTCATCCTAGGCTACCATCCTGATGGCAATCACGTCGGTTCTATTCCGGGCATCGAACAGCTCGGCATCTTCAACCCGGAAACCAAACACCCCTCTGGTCCAGACCTCGGCGTCCTTCCCGGCACGGAAAAGACTCTAGCTGCGGGGTGCAACAGAAGGGAGCTAGAACAGTTTTTCAACGACATTCTGTTCCAGCTCTGGCCCCATGCCAAAGTCCACGTTCCGGAGATGGGAGAAGAGGCTCAAAGGTTCAAGCCCGTCTTCAGCGAGGGGGACTTCGATTCCCTGCTCCAGGCCACCCGCATCGTCCTGAGGGCCATGAACAAGGCTGGAGGATACAGAAACCAATTGCGGAAGATTGGGCAGGAGATGCCTTGGCTTGAGATCAAAATTGGCGAAACAAGGCCAGACCTCGACCCGCCCCGTGGCCACTTGGATGGACAGCGCCCGCCCGGAGACTTCGACAAGCTGCCTGATATCAAGAACCCGGATGCCAGCCAGGTCGCAGCTTATGGCCCCGCGTCCAGAGCCGAAGAGATGATGTCTTTTGCGTACCATCATAACCTCGAGCAGAAGGAGAAAGTTCTGGACGAGTTTGAGGCCAGAGACGACGACGGAACAGAGAGGTTCTGCCAGGGCGTTCCCATCACGGATGCAGATGGCTGGTCGTTGTGGAGTTCTATCGCGTAAGCTTCCCACCTGTCCACGTTCACTGATCACTACCACCAGCCACGAACTAGGGGGATTGACTTGACCTGTGCAGATGGTGGCTCGGCCAAGACAGCCGCTTTGATCGCTACTGGAGCCGCAGCGCGGGCTTGGTCGGCGAGCACATCCACACCCACCGGGCGCCGCTTGCAAAGGCCGACTTGGCGTACTGGTACGAGAAGGCCCTCTTGCTGCCAAACTCGCGGGTTGGGCGCCTCTGCCACCGCCGATACTACGTCCTGGAGCTCGAGTCGAACGAGCTGGTTCTGCCGAAGAAGAAGACGGGGGAGATTTACGACGCGGAGCGCGAACGTGAGGTCGGCGGGTGCCGGCTCTCGCGGGTTCTCTTTGGGAACCAAATCAACGCCGCGCCGGGCCTGCCTGGCGCTGCTCACCTCAAGCTCCTGCTCAACTTGCTCGAGGTCGTTGCGGATTTCTACGGCGTGGAAATCATCCTGCTGGTCGGGCTGCCTTCCCTGCGGGACGAGCGGTCTGTCCGGGACTGGTTTGTCCGGGGTCCTCCTGCCGGAGAGGCCGGGATCCAATGGTTCTTCCTCGAGATGGAGCCAGGGCACATCATTCCAGTCCACATCGACGCCGCGATGCCCGGGCGAGACAAGCCCGATATGTGGCCGACCCACAATCACATCGGCGCGGCAGATGCTAGGAAGCACGTGGCAGCAGCCAGCCAGATACTGTACTCTCGTGAGTTCCCCGGAAGACCATGGAAGCGGCACAGCAACGGAAGCCTCGGGGAGCCAGTCAAGATCAGGGGCCAGCACCCCTGGGAGCGGGCTGATTGCCGGTCGGATAGTTGGAATCCTGCCGAGGGAGGCAAAGGCCTGAATAAGAGGCAGCGCTTCTACTTCTTCGCTATGGCTCGTGTCGACATGCCCATCCCGAGCTTTGATGTGAGCGCGAAGGATCTTGGGTCCCGGAACTGGACAAAGCCGGTCAAGAAGAAGGGACATCGGGACGACCCAAACATTCCGCGAGGCGAGGAGCAGCTGGGCGTGGAAGTTCTCGACGGGCAGTACTGGGAGTCACCAGACGGGAGAAGAATCTCAAGGACGACGGGAAAGATGTTTTACAACTAGCGGCGGAGGAACCCAAAGGCCCGGTATTTCCACGCTGGGGGGGGGGGGTTGGTCTGGAGGGACAGCACCGCGCGGAGTTTTTGCACGGAGTGAAGCCAGTTCCAGATCCCTTGAGCAATAGGAGTAATGAGGGCGACTATATGGGAGGAGCGGGGACGTGTCGTGCCATAGTATAGGGAGGAGATGGAGACGGCTCCTTGCAAATGCGGAATTCAGCCACGATAGCCTGCACTTACTTGCCAAGACGTCTAGACACATACTCTAGTTCCAAGTAAGAGCTTGCACAGTGGTGACAGCATTATTGGTGCTAAAAACTGCGCACTTGTCGCCGAGTTGTTTTCGACGAGACACCTGTTTCTCAAGGAATGTCCCGGGCTCGTTTCGAAGAAACCGCACGGCCTGAGGATGAAGAGTTACCCCCTATAGGAGCTCTTCAACGCCTAAAGTCTCTGTTGTACGGGGAGGGGTCCTGGGCGTTTCTGCGCCTGCAGAAACAAATAGGATCCCAGGGTTCCGACCTGCCACTGTTCGCTGGGAAGAAATCTCCAGAAGGCACAGGAGCTTATCGGGGTCTCTTGGCTGAGTCAAGATTAGAGTTTAGGCACTATAGACGAGGAGCACTCGACCTTTGTTTGGCTTTTGAGAACTGTCCATGTGGCCCCTCCATCAAGCTAACAAACCCCGAACCTTCTCCTGCTGAGTGATGACACAATATACACATTTGCCCTGCCGTAAGTTTAGTTCGCGTCAGGTGTGAGAGAAAACCGTATTCCTGTGGTTAGTAAGACGAAGGGGGCATCTGCATTTCCCTTAGTAGGTAAAAATCAGCCGACCACGTACAACAACCACCTATGCCGAGTGAAAGCTACCGAGTGGCGAGCCAATCAAAATTTTATTGTTTCTAACTCCATCGAGGATGCGCGGCGCAACACGCGCTGAATAACCCTGTGACCGGCAGACAACACTGAACAGTGCTATATCAGGCTAATACTAGGAATAAATAAAAAGAAGCTACCTATTCTCAATGAGAAAAATACGCCATCATGATGATCGTTACATAGTAGGTGTAGATCGAGGGGCATTCATCCTAGCCAATCAACCCTTGTAGCTGTATGTCTTTCATACAGCATCGCTCGCAGATGTGAGTTTTGCCATCGCCCATCCGGTTACCTCGTCTGTGATCCAAAAATACTGATCTGTCGGTGCAAAACGCAAACCAAGTAAGGGAAGAACATCCGGAGCTCCAAACCCGTTGTGGGGACTAGTATATCTGTTCAAATGATGAACAAAATCCCCCATAAATCAATCAATCAATCAATCACCAATCAACGAGCCATCCACCGTGGCGCCGGGCAACTCGTTCATGGGAGTCATGCGAGTCTCCGCTCAGGTGACAGCGGAAGTCTTCCAGCCGTCATTCTTCTCCATTTCCTCGTCGGGGAACAGCTTGCGGACGTCCTTGTGCACCGACACGGACTTAGAGCGGTACATGCCGTACATGTTGTGCATGCGCACGGCCTGGAGGTAGGTGAAATTGCGATAGCTATCAAAGGGAGGATTAGTTAGTAAGGCAGCCCGTTGGATGACGAACGGGGGGTTGAATAAATTACTATACACATGCGAACTTACCAAGGATCGTTGGAATAATCCATAAAGTTGTGGATGGCATCGTAGCCCTCCTTTCCAGGACAAGTGTCTTTTACGCCATCCTTGGGGCAGCCCTTGGTGGGGAGACGCTGGGCAGGGGTGTCGGCCACCATGTCTCCTGGACCATCACAGTTGTGGCCCTGGAAGGTGTGCATGAGACCCAGCCAGTGTCCGACCTCGTGGACGGCAGTGTACCCCATATTGTAGCCCTCAATCCAACCGCCGGGCATGCTGCCGGCGTTGATGTGGCACCCGTCGTCGTAGATCTGTTCGGGCATGGCCCAGATGAGCGGCTCCGTGTTGGGCATGGTGCACATCCCGAACTCGTCCTCTGGGTAGTTGGAGTAGATATAGATGTTGAGTTCCGAGTACTGGCCGGTCCTCGTCTTGCGCAGGAAGTCGTCAAAATATTCGGCGTCGGAGGAGAAGGGGCCCATGGAGAGCTTGTCGTCCACGTAGTGCTGCACTTTGACGAGGTAGAACTTGAACTGGTAGGGGTTGTACGTGTCGTTCAGGACCTTGATCTGCCACCTGATGGCCGCGTCCGTGACTAGTCCTTCGTTGACCTTGCTCTCCACGACGTGGACGAAGGTGTAGATGGTCCATGTCCACCGGAGAGTTGGGAAAAACGAGGAACGCGGGACCAGCTTCCCCGCCACCCTGGCGTCGCGCGCTTCGATGGCTTGGACATCCTTGATGCCGATAAAGTAACTCTCGTCAGGCTCGGGGGTTGCGCACCAGCCGCGGTCGGGGTTGCTCAAGTTGGACGGTGGGAGGGGAAAGCGACGAGCGTTTCCTGCTTTAGCGAAGGCCAGGACGACGGCGAGGAACTTTCCAATCTTCATCTTGAGGCTGAGGTGGAACGGTTGTAAGGGACAGATGAATAAATGAAATGATAGAAGAAGGAAAATTGCCGGCAAGCAGACAAAGAGAAATATATGCTGAAAGATAGATCTGAGGAATGAAATCACAAAATGCGAAGCAGTGGTGGAAATACTTATTTATATGAGAAATGTTAAGCTGGACGCCCTCTCCTGAATGAAATTCCCTTGACAGAAACCCTACGAAGTAAGTGTGGTATGGCAAGTGATAAACGTTTGCTATCCTACGAGGGTGGAATAGTTTGGGTGTTAGTTGTGGTGTCAAAGGCTGTTTTTTGTCCTATAAGTGGTAGAGATCAACGTGCTGAGGGCACTGGGAAAGATATTCGCCCCGGCTTCGCACAACTCTTCGATAAAAGGGGAGCAAAGAAGCGACGTTGGCTCTTCGAAGGTGAGATTAGCAGAACTCGATCAAGTGTCAGGTCGATAGCTATATCGGATGTATCCATCTCCCAACTCCTGTGAGGGGGGAAGACTGTCAGTGAAACTACCTCTGCACGGTGGGGAGCTGCACGGTGTCACCTCCTTACACCCTGGGCGGCTCTAAACAGTCGTGTTGGGCCATTCTGGAAGGGAGTAGATTGTTTTAGCGGAAACCTTTTCTTGGAGGAAACATGGAGGCGCACGCCCCAGACATCAGGGCTTTTAGGGAGAACAATGGTGGGTAGAGTTGAAGTAGGAAACACCCCTGCTCTAACCCGCTGTTTTCTACCATTTTCTGTACGAAGTCATACTGTTTAACCCTTTCAACCCCCATACGACGAACGAAAGCTAGACACGTATTCCGATCAGATGTTGTTATCTATCGCCTACATGTGCACAAGCACATGCTCAACCAAGTGACGGCGCAAGCGGCGGGGAATGAGGATGGACTCGTCCGGATGTACGCTGTGGGCAGCTGCACTTAGCCGTTGAGCTGCAATAATTCGGGGGGAGCTCGCTTCCACTAAATTCGAGTGGCGTTGTGCGAAAATCATCGAGAGTGCGTTCGGTGCCTGGTGAGAGCTCGCTCACATGCCATGACCAGGAGGACCCCCGGAGCAGAAAGTCCCCCCTCCCCTTCCGGATATGGGTTGAGACTGCTGCTCGTTGCCAGGCATCTGAGATCGGCTCTCTCTAGCTGGCGATTGTCGCGGGAAAGAGACGGACTTCAAACGCTCTCTTCCGGAAGACTGGCTACTTCTTGTCGAGGGGCGGATAATCCTGTGGTCGACGTGGAATGGCTGCTCTTGTGCCCTGCACGACTCTGGAAGGATTGGTGTAAGGTTTACAACACAGTGCATTTGTCATACTACATACATATGTAGCAGCGGCCATTTTTAGAGGGGCCAGGCCCTGAAGTCAGGACTCAGGAGCCTCAGGCTGCAGTGAGTCACTGAGTGGCGCCCACGGACCGATCGCTATCCCGACGCTTCAATTTTTCTTGCCGACTTCGCAATCTTCTGCCTTCTTTTCAACATGAGACAGCAGCAAGCCACATTCTATCTTTTCAAATTTCATGACGAGCCTGAGATGAATTGCTGATTCACCTTGATTTCCCTCTTCTGTGTCCTTCTGTGTCCTGTTGCCCACCCTATCACCGCGTATTGCACCGACGTCTCCGCCAACAGACGGCCGATAACGATGCCGTCCCCAGCCAAGGCACGACCTGCTGCTGGCTCAATGGAGTTAAACCCAAATTCGAATCAGGGGGTGGTTTGTAGGGCTGCATAGACTAAGTCTTTTCCCCAATTGAATCACGTCCTCCCAGGTGCTACAGTACTTTTGTTCCGTCTTAGCGAGGACAGCTGAACAAACCCGTTATGTAGGTGTACTGCGTTTGTCTTATTAACGAGAAACAGGGCTGAATGATGGAGAGCTGAAGGGTCAGTTTGCCACTCCACGATTGGCGCAACGGCTCTGGCAGCGATTCTGGACTGTCTTGGAGCCTGGGTACGATACCGTGTTGGTGTCTAGCCACGGGTCATCATCAAGCAGCTGAACCACACTATTGGACGGTCTAATTTTGGGTGAACTCGGTTGGAAACATATAAGAGTTGCGATGTCATGATATTTATGCTTGCTACGGCCTTCTTGTTTCTGCATAGATAGTTGCTCCATAGAAACCCTCTATTGGACCACCTAGTATTGCGATAGGCGAACAGCAGCAAGAAACTAAACACCATCAATACCCAACCCATATGCTCCATGCAATGAGGATCACTGCCGCCGTCCTCTCCGTGGCCATCGGCCTCGTCGCTGGCCAAATCTCATCCGACACCAGCGGCCCATCAGGGATACTAGGCTTCAATTCGGGCGCCTTCTTTCCCGACGACGACGAGACCCCCAAGAAGAAGTCGGACTTCCTGGAAGAATTCGAAGCCTCACAAAGCCTCCACGGCTCGCCGGGCCTCTTCAACAGCGTGCGCCTGTACACTAATGTGCAGTGGAAGACTACGAGCGACCCCATCGAGGCGTTTGAGGCCGCCATTGAGACGAACACCACCATGCTCCTGGGTGTTTGGTGCTCTGGGACCGACTCCATCGAGAGCGAGCTTACGGCCCTTCAGTCGGCACTCGACTCCCACGGTAGCTCGTTCGCGGACCTCGTCGTAGGCATCAGCGTTGGAAGCGAGGATCTCTACCGCATCTCCGAGACGGGCGTCGAGAATGAGGCAGGCACTGGCACCGATGCTAAGGCTATCGCCGGGTTTATCTCTGATGTCAGGGCTGCTATCAACGGGACCCTGCTCGAGGATAAGATGGTCGGGCATGTAGATGCATGGTCAGCTTGGGGAAACAGCTCCAATAAGGCCGTCGTTGATGCTGTCGACTTTGTCGGGGTAGATCTGTACCCATACTATGAGAAGGACAAGGGAAACAGTTTCGACAACAGCACAAACGTCTACGACTACATCTACGGCATCGCCAAGGATGCGGCCGGAGACAAACCCCTGTGGATCACCGAGACTGGCTACCCCGTTTCCGGCCCGACGTTTGGGGAAGCGGAGACTAGCGTCCAGAATGCAGGTGCTTACTGGCAGAACATTGGGTGCGACAAGCTCTTTGGAAGAGAGAATGTGTGGTGGTATAATCTGAGGGACTCGAACCCGGCCAACGAGGAGAAGTTCGGCATCACCGAGGACCTCGATGCCGCCAACCCGGTCTTCAATCTTACCTGCGCGGCCGGCTCTGGTGCGCCCGCGACAATTAACACGGAAGACTCGTCTGCGAACCGGTTTGGTACGAACTCAAATGTTGCCATGTTGGTGGCGATTGGAGTGATGGGTCTCATGGCTGTGATTGGCTAGATATTCCATCCGTAAGATATGGGCAGCTCACTAGCTATGTCGAGTATAATTCTATCTATCAAAGTCGATATAACTATTCAAATTTCCTCCCCTATCCGCGGTATTCCGATGGACTTTGCGATTGGTACGGGTTGGGAAAGTCGAGGATTCGAAGCTGCTCGAAAACACTCAAATCGAGAGAACGCGGGACATATTCATGTCCGGTCGTACCCTGAACCTGCCAGCCCAAGATTGCGGGGTATGCCTCATGTTCATATCTATAGTTGTTGGCGTTTGGTCCTGGTCCGAAGCCTGCGAAATTATTGTCCATTCCACCATAGTTTCCTGAACTGCCGAGTTGCCTGTCCTGCCCAAAGATACTGGTATGAGTCGTCCCGCCGCCATTGTGTGCCTGTTGGCCATGCTGGGGATCGAGTCGAACATGTTGCCAAATTGAAGGACTGAAAGGTGTTGACCCAAGATGAACCGTGTTATAAACGGTCCCGTTCTGCTGAAAGGTGGGATTGGAACTGGAGGTCGTATCTTGGTATGGGGGAGCATTCCATCGTCCGTTGTTGGGGCGGTTATTATCACCGTGGTTGGCGCGACCCTGACCCCACTGTGCGTTCGCACCACCATTATTGTTGCCTCTTCCCTTTCTTCTGGTCATGATTCTGAGTATGCTCTATGCAGGGGGCCGCTAGTGTTTCTCGAGTTTGTGTAAGTGTGGGTCTCACTGCCGTTGTTGCTTGCGCATAAAGTAGCGAGAAGTAAATATGGGCTCCTGGGACCAGTAATTCTTGCTTTATTATATACAGATTGGAATACGAAACTAGTATTTCGCGAATTTCGTCGACATTCCAGTACCCTAATACCTTGTGGTGAATGTTACTTTCTGGGAATGGTCCAACAAGGAGTAAACAAAGGGCGCGAAGAAAAGTCTCATCTTCCGGCGGGGACGCGGGTGCGAAATCATGGATACGTAGAGTTTTCCATTTAACACGACTGTGCAATGGATATGGAGCTGGCGGCTGAAAGAAATACTTGGACATGAGTCCAGAACATTCCATCAAGTAGCTTCCAACTAATGGGTTCCAGTGTGTTTGAAACCTACCAAGAAAAATGGGGTATGGTGGTTTCCGGAAATTGAGCTATCAATTATACCATGGGGCAATGTAAGCGTCTCGAAAGAAAATCGACAGACGGGCAGACACAAAGGGGTATACAAGAGCAGTCTTGTCGGCAATCCAAGACACTAGTATCCGTCAATTCAACACAATATCCTTCCTTCCATGCTTCCAACACTTTCTAATCCCCACTAGAGGAAAACTCGTTCAGAGACAATCGCATGGTAGTGATGCATTGCTGCCGCATCACATTTGTATAGATCAGCTTTTAAACCTTGGTCTTTTTGTGGATGGCCTAACACACGAGCATTGTAAGGTTAGTTATCCAGCTTTCCAGCTTTTCATATCACCACAAGGCCATCCCCCTAGCCCACACTTTCAACAGAGCCCTCAGGAGAGGAAGAGGGAAGAAACTCACATCCATCAGCCTGCTCAGTCTGGCACTTCCCAATCTTGCACTGGTTCGCTTGCTGGACGGACTGCGACTGCAAGGTAGGGCAAGCGACATTGCAGTTGGCGTCTCACTTCCACCATTAGCTGCTTATCGGTTGTAATGCACCCGTTGATGCTTGCTTCAAACAATGGATAGAGAGCGCGACTTACCCATCGCCCATACTAAGCACGAGAGGCTGGACCCTCTCGTCGTCCGCCTCGGGCCAGAGCTCAGGGTCGTTGCACTATCCCGTATTCCAGTTCACCTCGTAGAAAACCTGCGGGATCTTGACGGGATGGGTGGCAGAAAAAAGATTTCCCCAATCAGTTATCTATTCGCCGCTCGGGACTCTCTACATCGATCCACCCGAACTCCCACCAACCCCTTTCACCAGATACAGAAATCCTACTACTGCTACCCAATATAAGAGACCTCACCTTAGTAAAAACATTAAACTTAGCCTGCCCGTCATATGGCTGGATGTAATAAACCGGGGTCCATGAATACGTTGAAAGTGTCCTGTGTGCCATGAGCACGTGTTTACATGTTACGGAGCACGGAAAGTATCCATATAAGGTAGTTTAGCAGTGGTGGTGTGATTGACTTACTCCTCCGACGACTTGATGGACCTGCTGGGATGGGTTCATGCCCAGGGCACCGAGTCTGGATAGATCGATTAACTAGGCAGTCTTTATGCCAAAGTTGTACTAGATGGTATGTTATGTCTCTATCCCAAGTTGCGGGTCCGTACGCTTAATCACCAGCTCGGAACACGGCAACCGGAGCATGGTATTAACAGGCGTCATGAGTGCCAGGGCAACGATCGAGGAAGTCCACACCATTTAAAATGTGTAGTACTGGTCGCTAATCAAACCTGGTTTTACTGTTTCTTTTATAGGTTTGAAAGTACAAAATCCGACAGTTGGCTAAGTAAGGAATAGGAAAAGGGAGCGAAAAAGGAATAATCAAAAACGGTGTGGGTATTAACCCGAGCCAGAAGATAAATTAGCTAAATATTTTAATAAATCGGGATATATTAAATACCGCAATATAAATTTATTTAAATATATATATATATATATTATAAATATCATTTATATAATATAGCATTATATATATATAGTATATAATAATATAATAAAATATGGGTAATTAATTTTTTTTTTAAACATTTCCCTATTATAGGCTTACTTGCGGCACCATGAATAACCCCCTCAGGCTAGCCGCAGTGCCGATACGTATAAAAAGCGCCTCTTAAGAGCGCTTCTCCGTCACGCCCTCCTCTCCCCTTTTTTGCTCCTCCTACGATCGAATATATATAAAGGGCTGAGGTCAGGCTGAAGAGCAACCATGAGTGCCACGACAGTATGTATATTCGATCTGAGAAGGAGGAGAAGAAGGATGGAGGAGGTCGTAACGGGGAAGCGCTCTTACGGGGCGCCTTTTATACGCATCGGCACAGCGGCTAGCCCGAGGTGCTTACCCATAATATTATAAGTGGGCCTATAATACTTTCCCATTTGCCCTCTTTATAAAAAACGCAAAATTATTTTAATATTATTAATTAACCTTATTATTCCACCATATAAATTATAAGGGATAAATATGGTTTATTAATGGTAGGTTAGGCAAGATGTAGTATTTAGTAGATTACTTGTAGGTTTAATAGTAGTAGGTGTTAGTGAAGGGCTCACCCCTTTACTGCGATTAGTTAGCCACTTCCGGCCACTATTTAGTTAGCTGCCTGCTGCCCTGCCTTCTGCCCTTCTGGCAGAATCATCACCGGCATGAAATCTGAATATCATCATCTTTCCTATGCGTTTCCTGCCACTTTTCGTGCCAGAGGCCACTTTCCAGCCTTGATAGTAGGGATGAAACAGTATATTATGCGCAGTCGCAAGAAGGCTTATTCTTCAATGGAAGAACAAGTCTAAGTTCTGTCCTGACCAACGGCTCCCGTGGAAGTCGCTTATGTATCGGTAATGTCTCCCTAGGAGCTTATCCCAGGATGCCCCACCGTAGCGGTCCATCCCTTATATAAATAATAAATATTATACGCTTAACTGGGGTTTTTATAAGCCGGAGTTTTTAAATGGCA
The DNA here is from genome assembly GCA_022664585.2 of Zalerion maritima. Lineage (NCBI taxonomy): Eukaryota > Fungi > Ascomycota > Sordariomycetes > Lulworthiales > Lulworthiaceae > Zalerion > Zalerion maritima. Next base: position 18,525 of record JAKWBI020000025.1, on the reverse strand, counting down.
GTTTTCCCCTTAACTCTTTATAAGGAACGTCGACCTACCCGGTGCTTGTGTGAGAGACCTTTCTGGGATAAGCCACTGGGAATCCCTTAGTGTAATATAAGGGGTCTCCCTAGGGGACGCAGCGCAACGAGGAACTTAGATTCCTTTCCCCCTTCAGCTCTTAAGACGACTGGTGTAGCGGTGCCGGAGGTATCTCCCGCTGCATTTGTACCAAAGACCTGCGCCCGGCGCAACTGCTTAGATAACTAGTTCAAAGCCCCGGAATAGTCCTGTACAGGATTATATAAGAAGCCAGAAGGACCCCCGGGACTTATAGGACTCCGGGGAGGCAATGAACCATGGCGGCAGAAACTTGGTCCTGGAGATGCAACTTTTTATTTAATATATATCATATTTTCCCCCAAATACCATATCATCGTTTAGGAATAATCCTGTACAGGATTATTCCATGTTTTCTGGAGCGTTGCCATTTTTAAAAAGGCAACTGGAGGTCTAACCAAACCAAACAGCTTGGTTTCAAACACCGACCATGCAGCGAGGTTATCAGACCTACTCCCCATTACACTGGCCTATAATATGTCCATTGCCATGCCAATAATTCTAGCATTTTACACCTTGCCTAACCTTCCCCTAGGGTAAACCTATCGACTCCATTTCAGTTTTTATAATAATCGGTAATATTTTAATAATATTTCACGCTTCTTATTTTATAAAAGGTGAATTAAAATAAATATTTATATTAATTTTTTTTAAAAAGTTTTAAATAATATTATAAGACTTAAATTATTAATAATCCCATAATTTATAATTTATATTGAGAAATAGACAAAGGCATCTTACTGCTCTTATTAATGAAGAATAAGTGTCTTGGTAAATCTAGTAGGACAATGAGTACACAAAGAGTGAACACCTTATATTAGGGTAGTGAATATTATAAAAAAGAACGTTGTTTGGTATTCTTGTAAAATGCCAAGAGCTTAATCCTTATATAGGTATACGCCTATAGATAAGGAAATCTCTTATTATTCTAATCTACCTATTATTAAGGAAAAACTAAAAACTAATAATAATCCTATATAAAAAAGTAAACATTTAATGCTTTCTTCTTATTCCTCCCCAACCTTTTTATTACAGTGGAATGTAATTAAGAGGGTTTTAACACCTTGTGTAATAATGGATAGTATACGATTATATATATTGCTTATTATATACCTTTTTAATATAGGCGAGCTTTCCCTTATATTCTCGCACTTTCGAATATTGGAGAGTTTTTATAAATAATTTTATTTTTACTATAAAATCTTTATAGGTTGCGACTTGTTTATACGACTTTATTTGTATTTGAAGTATAGAGATAATAATATTATTTGGACTAAAGTTTTTCTGTTCTATTAGAAAAGGTTCACGCTTCTTTTCCTTTTATTCCTAAACGTGCTCTTCCTTTTTAAAAATAATGCTTACCACTTTGCGTTTAATGGTAATCTTTTTAGCATTTAATAAAGGTTTAATTTTAACCTTTTTTGCGGCTAGGGAGGGTTTGTTCTTTATTTTGGTGATTAGTGAAGGTTTATGCTTAACCTTTTTAATAATTAAGGGAGGTTTATATTTAACCTTTATTTTATAATTATCGAATATTATAAATAAATCTTTTATGCTTTCTATATCGCTAGTGTTCGAGTTTATAAGATTATTATACTTGGTGATCTTTTTCGCCTTTGGCTTTTTTCCCTTTATTTTAGTTTTTTTCACCGAGTACTTTTATCGATTAATTTCTTGGTTCTTTTTTATTAAATTATTATTAAATTTTTTGGCATCGATTATTATGGATTATCCTTATATTGGTAATAAGCCTATAACTGGGAGATTTTTCCACTTTAGGAAAAAAGGTGTGTGCTTTTCCCATTTAATAAAGTTTTTCTTTATAATAATAGGAGTTCTTATATATAAATCTTTATTACTATTATTATATATATTATATAACTTTAAGGAGTGTGGGTGCCCGACTGGTTAAGCGAGTATGTTTCGGTTAATTTTAATACCATGCTTTATTTTAGCTTTTTTAATTATTATACTTTATAGGGTAGACATCCATGGCTGACGTGGTTTCCTGCCAGGTCTGCTTAATTTAAGCTTATCTTTAACCGTAGGAGTTTTTACCTTTTGGACATTATTATTATTAAAAGTAATGTTTAATTATTAAGTATGTTTTTTTTTTATGAATATTGCATACAAGTATATTGGGCCAATTTTGGTTGCTAGCTTAAAGCCTAATGGGGTTGGTAGTATTATATACCTTAATCCTTTTAATATTATCTTTATCTCAAATGGACTTTTACACCAGATTATAGCTTTTTAAGGAAATCCTAACCTATTATTAATCCATTTCCTAATTCTTTTTATTACCATGGCATTTATCTGCTGTTTATTATTACCAGCTTTTTTAATCTGGTAATTGCCTCGGATCCTTAAAATAAAAGCCCAATCGATATCCTTTTGGTTATAAGCGATCGTCGGGATAATAGAAAATACTGTGAGGTATTTATATTTGTAATTATTAGTTTAATGTGTAATGTTTCCTATTCGTAGTTTAATACCGTTAGGGAGTGTTAATATTATGGTAATACGATTAAAAATATTAAAAACATTATAATATAATTAAGTTAAATATTCTCCCTATTTATACATTGGGTTTATTAAAATAAAACTTAATTTCCCCTTATATTATCGATAAATTGCTTTAAAAAAGTGTCCTGGTATGTGGTAAATAAAAAAAATATTTTTGTGCTGCCTTATTTATATAAGGGTAGGACAATAAATAAGGACTGGGGTAATTAATAAGGCAGGGGTAATAATTATATTATCCTTAATAAGTATAAATATCGGTAGGTTTGTAATATTCTTTAATAATCCTATCGCTAAGATTATTACTTTATGGGTATTTAGCCAATCTTGTTTAAGGATAAGGCCCTTAATCGTATATAGGGTCCTTACCATTTATTTTAAATTTTAATTAATTAATCCCCTTGGTTTTATTTTAAAGATGGTCTTTGGGTAAAGCGTAATAAAGTCTAATTATACTGGTAATTTATAAATAATGCCTTTGTATTTACTTTTTAATGCACAGTGTCCCTTATAATGCTTTACTATTAAAATGTCCCATTTTTTAGGGTCGCACGTATTAATAATAGGGAAGTAGTTTTTATAATTAATCTTTTTTGGAAGATCTTTGGGTAAATTAATTGGAAAACCATAATTAAATCCTTTTGGGAATACTATATATTCCATGCTTGGATTAAGCTTATTATATTCCTTATAGTATTTTGTAAAGTTTGTTTTTTTTCGAGCGAGAGGTTTTTCGTTTTTAATACTATTAGGTTAAGGCATATTTGCTTTATTATTATACATGGGTGTCCTTTTTTCGAGGATATAATTATCGGTAATTTAAGGAGATTTATTCCAAGTCCATTGCCTTTTTTAAAAAAAAATATTAGGTTTAGGACGTTTAGCTAATATTTTAATTATTCGCTTGTAAGTAAATTAATTGGTTTTCGGATTTTTTTATTTAATGGTAGTTTATAAAGGTGAGTGTAGGAATTAAAGAATAAAGATGGGAAAAATGAGTAAGGTAAAAGGGAAGGATTATAATGGGAAAAAATAATTTAAAATATTTATATTATAGGGTAATAGCTGGTTTATTTATATTATGGTAAAGTAAGTATTATTTACAGGTAAGTGTGTGCCTGCTTTTTAGAAATAATCTGTGAAATCGTCTCGACGATTATAATAAAGGTGATTAAATAAATAAACTGGATTAACCTATTGCCTGGTATTTTTTCTTTATAATAAATTTTTTTTTTTAATAAACTGTTTACCTTTCTGGCTTACCTTATATATATTCTTTTATCTTTTTTATAACCTTTTCGTACACTTAATTTCCTCTTAATCTGCCATTAAGTATTTATTATTAAGCCTTTTTTACTCTTTTTTCTTGCGTACTTAATTAATCACCTTTTCTATTATTTAATCCATTATGTCTCGTCCTAATAAAAGAAAACTTCCCATCGATAATTTATTTAATAAGGATAAGTTAAGCTTGCGCCCTTGTCCAGATATTTAAAAAAAGATTGGTATACCTTATTTTCGAGATTTTAATGGCCGTTTTATTCCTCGTGCTATTTTTGGCAATTCTCCTTTTACTTTTATCCGAGTTAATAATAACGAGGTTTATTTCCATAACCGTTATTATTTCCTTGGGTTCTAGCGCTCGAGCGCTTGGCTTACCAATAAGCCTTTTTTTCGCTCTGTCGAATTATCTCTATATCCCATAAACTTTATCTGGTTTAAGGTATATTTTTCCATCTTTTGTAATTTAAAAAGCAATACTGATTTTAATTAAAGTTAATTTAAAGCATTATTATTTATAAGTACATCGGTGCCGGTTGCGACCTTTACGAGATTTGGATAATTCCTACCAATTATCTCCTTTTTCTGCGTATGCTCGGTCCCTTATTTATAACTTCGGAGATCCTCGGTGCTACTAAACACCTAACTGGTAAAAAAAATAATATACCTTAACCAATTTTTATTAAGAAACGAGGAGGTGGTTACCTTGGTTGGTATATGGTTTAATTAAATAAAAAGCAGTTTCGCGTTTCTGCTTTGCTTATTAGGGCGTTCGGTTATATTATCGATAATTGCTGTCCTTATTACCAGTATAAGTGGGAGATTAATACTATTGGTTAATTATATGGCCATAATAAATATCGCTATATTTGGCCTAAGGGTCAATGTATTATTTTAAAGGGCGAATTCTTTAATATGTGCTTTAATTACGCTTGGGGCTTAAAGGAGTGCTTTTATATGCGTTATCCTAATTATACTTGTATTATTAAGGAGAAAAATACTAATAATTAAAATAAGGATTGTTTTTTTTTTCCGGGTTACGATAATAAAATATTCGGGTGGTCTTATTATTATAATAATAGTTTTGGAGGTGAAGATAATAATTTACTGGTTAAATATAATAATCGGCTTCGCGCAGATAATTGTTCTTAGTTTATTCTAATTGCTCGTCCTTTTTCTAATAAACTATGGTTTATTTATATTAAGCAAATAATCGATTACCTGGGTGGTAAAAATAATATTATTATTTTAAATTGGTTCTGCCGCCTTGGCTTTTTCGAGCATATTCATGGTACACTTAATCGTGCTCCTGGGGTGCCAGAAATTCCGAACCCTGATTCTTGGAAGCCATTCTGGTTTATCGATAATAAAAAGTTTCCCAATAAATGGGATAATCTTTGGTTACCCGCTAAAGTTACTGGTAAAATTTTTAATAATGGTATCCGTAATTTTTTATAATTATAAATCCCTATTAGTATTCCTTGTTTTGTTTTTAAGATCACTGGCTCTTGCATGGGCGCACCCTTTTATTATATAATTATTAAGAATACCGCCAAAGTTTATAATAGCCGATTTAATATAAACCAAAATCGCGGTGCCCTTATTCGCGGTGATTTTTTCCTAATAGGTTAGGAGGATAACTCCAATGCTTTTTCTGATTAAAAGTAAAAGGTGTTGTCCGATAAGTCTAACCCTTTCGAGTTTATAAAAGATATTCCTCCTACTTTATTTAAGGTCCCAAAGCTCGCTCGTTTTAAAGGCCTTATTACGCCTGTACTTATTCCCACTCCTTATGGGTTTTTTGCTTTCCGTTTGCGGAAATTCCTCTTCACCAAACAATTAAAGGTAAAGAATAAAGGAAAAGGAATAAAGTAATTTAAACTGGGCCTATATTATTATATATTTTTTTTTTCTCTTTTTATACTTCTTCTATGTGCGCGTACCCAAGTTGGCTTGGGCCTTCCTCCCCAGGTCTCTTTCGAGCACTTAAAAGGAAGAGATCTTATTTTTTAAGCCGACTAGGTATACGCATTTTAAAAGTTATTTTATATGGTTTTCTTTTTTTTTTATAATTTAAATAAGCGTGAAAAAACAGAATATAAATTAAAATATTACGCCTTTTTTTTACTTATATTTGTTTCCGGGGTCTTCCTATAGGGCGTTTATATTATCCTTAAGGAAATGTCGGGTGTTTTCTTGGCCGTCCGACTGGTCGCTTTACTGGTGATTTTTCTGGTTATAGTGGAATTTTTCTAGGGCGTCCTACCGGACGTTTAGGTGGTGGTTTTTTTAATGCTTCGGTGCTAAATCGTAATCCTTTTCCTGGTTTTAAAAGTGATGATAATTTTTTAAAGTTAGCGTTTGCTAATATTAAAAAGGCAGATGTTTTATTATAGAAGGATAATAATATTATTCTTATTATTATCGATAATAATCCGGTCGTTATTAATAATAATAATATGGTTTTGGTCGTTTATTATTTAAATATATTTTAATGAAATAATTTAAATTAGTTTGGTACCACGGGGTATTTTATAGGTGTTTTATTAAATTCCTTTAATAAGTATGATCTATTCCTTAGTCGTTCTTTTATTCTATAAGGTCCCATTTATTTATTTCGAAATTTTGCTTTTTTATTATAATTTATTACTCGTATTATATTAAACACCAGTACCTGATCTGCATTAGGTCTATCCTTTAATAGTACCTTTCGTATTCTTTTTTATATGTGCGCTAATAGGTATACTACTTTTTTTTTTCGATACTTAATAACGAGGTCTTTTGCTTGCTAAATATTTTCTTGTTTTTTTTATAATATTCGAGTCCTCGCTTATAGGAGTTCGTCTCGATCTTTTACTTTTTTCCAATTAATAAATCTTTAAAAATTATATTTAATTTTTAATGGGAATACAGAATATCCTTTAAAAATTAATTTATATGGAGTCCTTTTAATCGATACTTATACCGTGGAATTTTCTACCAAAACTATAAAAGGTAGGTTTTTATACCACTTTCCCGTTATTTTCTTTAAAGCGCTCGTTAAAGTATAGTGTTCTTTTTCTATTATGCCGTTGGCTTTTGGATTATAAGCCGAAATTTAAATTTTTTAAATCCCTTTTTTTTCCAACTTTTCGAAAAGCTTTGCCTTAAACTTTGGTCCATTATTTATTACCACTATATTTAGGTATCCGAATTTTATAATAATATATTCGATAAGAAATTTTGCCGATTTTTTGGCGTTCGTGCGTCCGAGTGGTTTTGCAATAACGTATCCGGATAAATTATCTCGTACTTTTAATAAATATTTATATTTTCCACTTTTAAGCATATATTATATATCGAGATAAACCTTATAAAATATCCCTCCGGGTAATATATAATGCGGTTTTTTTAAAGGTTTTTATAGGGCGTTCGCTTAATATTTAAAATATATCTCTATTATTCTTTATATATCTTGGTAGGATTTTGACCAATACCAATACCTTTTTAATTATTCGTAGGTAACGTATCGCCCTTTATATCCCATTTTTAAGTGTGCGGTCATAAATAAGCGTGCCCGTTTTTCTTTATCGTTTACCATTATCCTATTTCTAAGCCTTTTTTCCGGTTTAGCTCTCCTAATAAGCTTTTTATTATTAATTTTAAACTTAAATGCTTAAATCCTAAAGAATATAAACTTGCGTTTATTTTTTTTAATATTATCTGGTAATCGTAAAAATAATAGGTAGCGTGCGTACGTTTAGTATAAGGATGAATAAGATTTAGGTAAAATTTTTAATTTAAAATGATAATTATCGGCGGTGGAAAAAGGGGTTATTAAGTTTATTTATATTATTATTATATCGATCGGATTAAAAGTCCATGGTTTATATATAATCGCATTAAATTAAATATCGACCTATTCGTTAATATTCTTTTCGTTTTTAACGTCCGCCAGGTTTAATGGTCCTGGTGGTTTCCTTAATAATCCATTTACTACCTTATACTTTACTCCAGGGACATACTTAACTTCGAAGTCAAAATACCTTATTTAAATTAACCAGCGTATGATTAGGGATCCTGGTATATCCGATGCTGCCCCATTAAATTAATGCATTAAAACTTAAGCGTCTACCTCCAATAGAAATCTAACTTCATATAGGTAGTTCCTTAATCTTTTTATGGCCTTTAATATTGCCCTGTATTCTCTTTTTATCGCATTATATTTTTTCTCTGCGTCTAACCACACGCCGCTTTTATAACGAACTGGGTGACGTTTTCCATTTGTTTCTTATATTAAGACACCTCCCCATCCTTTTAAAGAAACATCTACTACCAACACAATCTGACCACATCCTTCTTTATAATACAATAACACTAATACTGGCTATATTATAATTGCTTTTTAAAGAATTCTTATCGCCTTTGCCTAATCGCTCTCCCATACAAAAGGTACATCTTTTCTTAATAACTTAATAAGGGGTTCTAAAATTTATACATAATCCTTAACCCAAATTCGATAATAAACCACGATACCTAAAAAGGATTTTACGTCCGTAACGTTTAAACACTTTTTCTATTCCCGTATTTTAATAATCTTTGCTTTTTTTGGTATACGGCCATTTATACCATAAACGTAACCAATAATTACGCATAATGCCTTACATTATTATGATTTTTTTCCATTAATCGTGCATCCTAATAATTCCACATTGATTAAAACCTTATTTATATTAAATAAATATTCTGCCACGAAATATCGCACGCCTAAAACTACGGGTATTTCTTTACCATTATATATAATTATAAGTCCTTTAATAATTATATTATCCAGGAATGCTCGATATATATCAGGACATAGCTCACCTAAAATTTGCTGAATTATTCGCATAAACTGTACAATAAAGTTGGTTATTCCTTGCGGTAATATGCACATTCGTAATAATCCGATCGCCATTATAAAGGTGGTAAGGTCCCTTAACTTTTAATCCAGTGGTACTTAATCGTATTCGCTAAAGAAATTAAAAAGGGATAATATCTTACTTATACCAAAGTCTTTAAAGTACTCCTCTGCACCAGGGGGAATAAACGCATCTTATATAGTCTCTTTATTAATCTTCGTTACCGAATTAATTAATTTAAATCCTCTATCCTTTTTACCTACCAAAAACCAAGGGTTTCGGTACGGTGCATAACTCTTTTCTAAAATCCCTCGATTTAAGCGTTCTCTTAATATTTTAATTACCTTAATCCTTAAAGCTTTTGGTATTAAGATCAATAATGCTTACCATGCCTTATATTTTATTACCTTTAATATTTATAGGGGTATAATAAACCTTCGGATTAATCCACAGTTTAGAAAATCCTATACCAAAGCTATTTCTTTGTTTTTTAATATCCGAGCGAACACTTGTTTTTTTTTCTTATTAAAAACTTCGCATTTTTATAAAATATGCTTTAATTTTTTATTTATTAATCTTATTCCGACCACTAAATTAGAAAACTTTGGTATAAGGCCAAGGAAATGCTTTTTAGGTATTGGGTTTTTTATTTTATATTATATTTTTTTCCATACCTTTTGCCTCCAGTTTGGGTTACCTTTAGGTATAAATCCGTTTAAAGATATATTATTTTTCGGATAAATTTTATTAACTTTTAATTTATATATGGTATTTATTTTTAAATGGTTTCTCGCTTAAATATTGGGGTTTTCGATCCTCCTTCCCAAAGTTTTTTATATTTATTGGCGTTAAATCTTATCTCCTTTATATAAATATTATAAAAGGATATTTTTTAATTTTAAGTATAAGATTAATTTTATTATATTTTTAATTATAATTTGGTTTATTGGATAAATATTGTATTTTTTTAAATTATATAATAAAAAAACTTTTGCCTTATTATTATTAATCCCCACTTTTTTAAGGCTGGCAATTATTATTTTAATTATTTTACCTTTCCCGTAATAATTGGAACTTTAATTAATCCTTTTTTAAAGTATAACGTACACCTAATCCCAGGTGATTTTTCCATTTTCTCGAACCATGGTAGGATTTTGGCGATAAATGGTATTCCTAATATGCACTGCCGGGAATTCGAATTAATATCCGCAACGAAAAACATTATCCTAATTTTGCATTTATTTTTTAAATAAACATTTATTATAATTTTTCCAATAAATTAATATGGTTTATTAGTATTAAATATTTTATAAGTAATCGAATAGGGTAAAAGAATTAGTCCGTATTTTTTGGCCAATTTAAGTGATATAATATTATAAGATACTCCCGTATTTATAAGCGTGCGATAAATTGGAAATATAATATATCCGTAGCGTACTGGGATTTATGGTACTTTTAATATATCTCCCAGCTATATTTAATATAATTTGTACAAAAGTTCTTTTTATCCATCTTTTAAATATAAGATTTATTCGATATTATTAATATTTATTCCAGTAAGTTTATGGAATCCCTCCACTTCGGAGAAAATATCTTTATCCTATTCCTTATCATTATCGAATATTAATCCTATTTCCAATCCTCCAATTCCATCTTTAAAGTCTGTTTTTATTATAATGGAGTTTCCTTAAGTATCCACCTTTTTTGCTTTAACGATTTATATAATATATAATCCTGCAGCTTTTAATAAACGATTGGCTGATTTTTTTACCCAGGTAGGGTTTTTTCGTGCGTATTAAAGAATTAATAATCGAATAATTGGTCGGTAAAGATTTTCTATGGTTATTTTTTTTCCTTTAGGATTTTCCCTAATATTAAAAACCACTTTTTTTTAATTATCTCTTGTTTTTTTTTTATTAATAATCATTATTCGATTTTACTGTTTTAGGGATAGGAAAGGTCGCTTGGGATCTGATTATCTTCGATATTAAAAATAGGCCATAACCATTTTCCTTTACGTATTTTTTTATAAAGCGGACAATGGTCGATTTTATTTAGGTGCTTTAAATATTTTTAGGTTTAAATCCTAACCTTCGTAATGGTTTTTTAACTTTTTAAAGGTCTTATACCTTTTCTATTTAGTTATATTTTCCTTCGTTATATTTGGGTTTAATATATAAACTTCGATAAGGGCTATATTCTCCGCTATTAATTTATTATACTTCGGGTACTTTTTCTTAAGTTTTTAAAAAGCTATTATAAATAAGATCTTTTTGGCTCGGAGTACGCCTAACGGATAATTAGGCTTAATATAAAGTGCCCAATTTAGGTTTTTTATAAAACCCCATGGGATGTTTTCTCCTGCAGGGGATTTTTTAAGTTTTTTAATATATTTGGCTCCTGGAAAAGTCCATTTATAAATCTGGCCGGCTTCGTATAACCATATAAAGATAATAACTTTTATTTCGATTTTTTTATATATCCCAATAATCCAATATTTATTAATAAAGATACGGAATCCTATTATGTTTAATAATTCCAATATATAAGTATTCCCTTTAATGCCTGCTTTCCACGAGTTATATAATATCCCAATTTTTTAATATATTTTATTGGTTGCATCGCTAATAATCGTCTTATAAAAGTCCATTTGATGGCCAACTTTAAAGCAATATTTACAACGCTTTTCTTTTGGGGGTACCATTTTAATCGGTATATTTCCTATGGTTAAAATCCCAACCTCCATATTAAGATTATTCGCTAATAATAAAAATAATAAAAAGTATGGTGAATCCGACGAATTCTGGTTTTTTTTTAAATTATCCGTTACTGTATAGGCGTTTGCTTGGATTTTATAAGATTCTCTGGTTTTTCTCGAAGTTTTATCCTTTAAAGGAAGATTTTTCCCTGAATTTATAAAGTGCCGGCTAATCGTTTATCGAACTTATTTTTTTATATATTTTATTAAATCCTTAATATTATAAATGCCTAATCTTTTTATAATTACGTTTAAACTTTTATCCTTTAATCCAATATGCGTGCTTAAAAAATATATCGATTTTATTTTCTTTTTACTTTTACTCCCAAAGCTTATTAACTGCTTGTTTTTTTACTAAAATATAAAGTGGCGATTATAATTTTCCGGTAATGTCCCTATATAATATATTCGCTTTTTTTTACTTATCCTAGGCTTAATTAGGTAAGCGTTGTTTATTTTATTAGTTTTTTCGTATTATATAATTGCTCGGTTGTATAGGTTTTAAAGGTAATCCATAATATTTATTAGCTCGCCTGGCCTATAAAGATTATTAATATCCTTTATATTTAACTTTTTCATGAGTTTTCCTAATATACTATATGGGATGGGTTTTAGGAAATGATTCGCGGAATCCTTTGGAAATCCTTTGTTTTTTGCTTTTATTAAGATCGCTCGCTAATCGTTAAAATATTACTGGACTAATTTATAGGTGGGGTCGATTTAAAAGTTTTATAAATTGGCGTACTTTTTTTAAGGATTTCGATATAAAAATTCGTTTTAAAGAATAAATCGTTTTATTATTAATATTAATAATTCTCCGTAATCCGCCTTTATATCCTTTAAATCCATAATTCTTTTTTCCACCTTATTATAATAATAATCTGGTAGGTAAAGTATTCGTACTATTATTTTTAAACCTATATTTATTATAGCCTAATCGTATTTAATAAACCATAATATTGCATTTTAATCTTTAAAATATTTTAAACCTTTTTCTCCTAGTTTGGGTTTCTTACTTTTACGGGAGCACGCTATTTGGGGAAATATCCTAAAAATTTGGTAAAATTTTGCGGTTTTTTTTAAATTTAGGTATATATCCTTAAGTTTTTTTATTAATCGCTCGGATATATGTTTATATATAGCCCATACTACACGCCAATAATTATTTTGGTCCTTTATTATTATTAGCCCCGTTATTATTATATTATTCGGATTATTAAATCTCGATAATTTACCCCTACCAATTTATCTGCGCGATCTTCTCCCTCGATAACGGGATTTAAATCTTTCCCGATCGCTCGAATAGGATAAGGGTACGGAGTTACTTCCAGTGTTTCGGAATCGATTAAAAGCTTTTTTTTCCTTGGTCTGGACAGTGGTCTAAAATGGATTTTAAAATAATCTGGGATCGCCTTATACTGGAATGGGTAATCGGGACTTTTCTCCCCCTCCTGGATTAGGGTTAAAAAATGCTTTGCGCTTCCCTTTTGTACATTTGGGCTTTGGTTTTTAAAAAGTCTCCGTTAAAGGTCCTGGCTTTAGGTCCTTTTCCTTTTTTAAAGACTATAGTTTAGGCTTTATACCTTGCCCTTTAGGTACGCTTAATATATTACCGGATGGATTTTATAAAAGGTATAATGGTATAATTTAGGGTAATTAGGCCTTTATACTGGTTAAGGATTAATTTATTATATAGATTTAATCTTCTTTTAAAACTTTCCTTTTTTTATTATAACACTTATTATAAAATATTAAAAATGACTTTTTTCCTCCTTTTATTAGCTCGCTTAAGCAGGAGAAACTTTTAACCCCTTTTTACCTTCCCCTAATATAGGGAGAAACTTTTAACCCTTTATTTAATTATGGTCTTTTGCCAAAGCTAGACCCCTTTTTTAAGTGCCGAGATTATCCAACCTCCTTTTTCCTGGGACACGTACTATTTATTATTTTTTAATTCGAGTAGGCCTGGTCGCTTACTTTTAGGAAAGGATACGATATCGGTTTTTAAGGTTATTTTACGGTTTTTTACGACCGGCTCAATATATATATGCCAAGTTTTTAATCCTTGTTTTATTTTTTTGTTGGTCCAAAACGAAGAAGACTTTTTTTACGCCCTGTTTTAAGGCAATGCGACAGTCCTTTTCCTATATTTAGTATTTAAAATATATTGGTATTATTTACTTTGGTTTTAAGCGCCCGCTTATTTAGACTTTTAAAGTCCCTGGATTTTTTGAAAATAGCCGAAAGGAATCCTTTATAAAGGGGGCACCAAATAAGAAATAGATAAAGGTATTTTATTGCTTTTATTAATAAAGAATAAGTGTTTTGGTAAATCTAGTAGGATAATGAGTATATAAAAAGTGAACACCTTATATTAGGGTAGTGAATGTTATAAAAAAGAATATTGTTTGGTATTTTTATAAAATGCCAAAAGCTTAATCCTTATATAGGCATACGCCCATAGATAAGGAAATCTCTTATTATTCTAATCTACCTATTATTAAGGAAAAACTAAAAACTAATAATAATCCTACATAAAGAAGTAAACATTTAATGCTTCCTTCTTAATATTTTATTTATTATATATTTTATAATTAATTAACCGTTATTATACTTTTTTTTAAAAAAGAAAATAATTCGGTAAGGTAAAATATTATAAGCGTTTAAAAACGGCCTTATTAGCCGACTTATGCGTATTTTCCTCGAGCCTCGGAATACGCCCAGATATGTTTATTGGCTCCTCGTGTCTCGTCTCTCCTGGTTTTCTTTTCTCCTCCATCCTCCCAAGGTAAATTCTCATCAGCCGTAGAGAAATTTCGTCGTTTCGGTAACTGGATGTGAATGGAGCATCCTCTTGGTTTCGGTGTATGGATATACCTGGGGGTTGGCAAAAGTCGAGAAAGGCGAGGCGTGGTATCGAGCCCGAATCCGAATCCGTTACCATCACCTTCTTTGGCCCAACCACATTAACCGCAAACCCCAACTCCTGCATGTGTTCAACAGGTTTTCCAAGTAGAGTCAGAACACTTCCATAGTCCCAATCGTTTTCAGGGCGACTCAAGGAATCGTGGAGGTATTCTTTAAACTTCTTGAAGCACAGCCCAACCACTTTACCGTCTTTCATGACTGCTCCTTGGTATTCCATAAACTGGGGGCCTGGGTATTTCCTGAGGAGCTCCCACAATTCTAGTTCAGTGCCGAGGTTAGACCTGATAGGGACGGCGCCGTCTTCCATGACTTGATTAAATTGATACGGAGGCCTGACGAAACAATCTTCTGGAAGCGGGTCAGGGGCGAGCGTGATGCGGCCGGCCGGCATGAGAAGATTAAAAGGACTGGGTAGTTTCTTTGGTTAGCCTTTTGGGGCCTCTCTATTCAGCCATTTCTCTCATACATGGGAGGAGACTGACCCGTCTGGTGCTCTTATGGGATTCCCATAACAATCTGTGGCGTAGTCATCCATAATGACGATAATGATTATTAAAAGAGAATACTGATTATTTCGCGTCGGGGGGGAAGGTGAAAAGTATATTAAAATAAAGAAGAGTAGAATATAGCGGATAGGGAAGGTGAAAAGTTCCTGAAAATAAAAAAGAATAAAATGAAGGTGATAAATATTTTGAAGCGTCAGAAAAAAAAAGAAGCAAAAGAAAAAAAGAGAAAGAAGAAAGGATTAATGACCGTTTTATTTTGCTTGGTTAAGCTTTTGACGAAGGAGGAAATTAAAGTTAATAGCCCGAAGCAATATTTGAGGTGGCTTGCAGTGGGCTGGTACCACGGGATAGTAGTTGGAACGGGTGATATAAGCCCTCATGGGTCCTTCCCCATGATTAGAGTTCTTCTAAGTACAGCCATACTCGGCAGGCACCACTGGCAAGTAAAGAAGATCAGATTAACCTTGTGTAATGTCACCATTTCAAGCTTCCGTTTATAGGAGGTGCGGCACCAAAAGGAGCCTTCCTGCGGTTTGCAGTTGTGCCCCGCTGAGAAAGTTGAAACCTACACAACATGGTGTGCAGAAACTTTATCATGAGCAATGACGTGCAACAACACCAAATGATCTACGTTCGAAAATGTTTAATCGCTTACTTTCATATTCTACCTCAACACCTGATTAGCCATCGACCATGGAGGGCTTCTTCCCTTAGCTGTTATCTGATTGGGCAACATGAGAGTCATCAGGCCCCCTAGATCCCCGCGTTCAAGTTCGCTTTGAGGTGGCGCACATGACCGCTTTTCAGCCGCACTCTGCTTCGGTCGACACGCGACGCTGCAAACTTGAAAGAAGAAGATGCTCGGTGGCAACAGTTTGCTTCAAGCTTTGTACCCGGAGATACAGCTAATCTGAAAGTGATGAGCTCCCCGAACCACTCGCAGTTTCACCATCCGCCACTTAGCGGCCCATTCCGAACGCGTCTCATTTGGCTCTCGCCTTCCCTAGATGCCAACAGCCCGATACAATGCCAGATCGCAGAGGCTCCACTGGCTCAAATGCCTCCGTATGAGGCCCTCTCATACGCTTGGGACTCGCACGAGGGCAACGCGACTATCCAGTGCTTTAATGGGACGAACCAAATACTTCAGGTAACCAGGAACTGCGAGCGAGCACTCAAACGCTTGCGCCTCGTCGACCACCCAAGGATCCTGTGGGTGGACGCCATTTGTATCGACCAGACGAGCGACAAGGACAAAGAAACTCAGATCCCACTCATGAAGGATATTTACACCCTTGCGCAACGGGTCGTGTTATGGATTGGCAACGAAAACAGATCGACCCGCAACTTGTTTGACCAGATGGAAGCCGCCCAGTATTTCACCGTAATACCCACAGTCATACCTTCAGAATTACTAAGATGCTGTGGGAGTTGCGCCAAGTCAATCGTACACATACGTGAGTAAACGCCATTGAGCCCCGTTGGCGCGGAGCGTACCGTCCAGCATTGACGAGGATGATGCACGTCACTGTTCTCGCTGACTACGTGTGTCCGTAGCGTCCAACCAAAACAATCAAATTCTCAACTCCGAGGGGACCGGTGGGGCGCATTATGGTTTCTTTTCCCGCGCTCCCTTTGAACGCATGTGGTGTGTTCAAGAGCTGGTGTTGGGAAGACAAGTTCTCGTCGTGTGTGGCTCCAGGTCCCTGGACTGGGACTTTCTTTCTCGCGGCCTCAACGAGTTTACTAGGATGAACAAAGAAATGGGCATGGATGCCATAGAGTCTAGAATGCGCCCCATACTTGACCGGACTGGTTTGGTGACCAGATTCCGTGGCATGTTACACGATCCATCGCGAAGACATGCCCGGGGGCCTGGCTCGCTGGCAATGTGCGGGCTGTCCCTGGCAGATGTTGTCGAGATGGCAAGAATGCGAGGAGCAAGTGTATCCCACGACAAGGTATATGCTCTCCATGGACTTCTAGGATGCTTAGGTATCCAACTTCCACCGCCGGAATACAGGAAGCCTATTGGCAATGTCTTCCGCGAGATGGCAATTGCATCCTTGCACGTTGACAGAAACTTGAATCTCCTGTACCTAGTCACAGGCTCGCAATCTGCCGAGGCCAGCATCGCCTCCTGGGTTCCCGACCTGACCGATTCCCACCCGCCCCTCGTTCCTCCGATCCGTCGATACCAAGCAAGCGGCGGGTCCCAGCCTGGCTTCGATACTGGGCCATCGCAAGCCGAGTTGGTGGTCTGGGCCAAGATCATTGGGCATGTGGGGACAACTGGGGACGCCATGCCTCGTTTCTCCATGGCATCGTCTCCAGATCCAACTGCAATCCCTTACATATCGGCCGCGCAGTCCGAGAAGGCATTTGTTATCCTCAAGCAATGGGCAATAATCGCCCAGGGGGCACAGGCTACAGACCTAAGGCCCTTCTCCTCCACTCTCCTGCTAGATGCCGTTATGAAATCGGCACTTGATTTTCCAGCGTTTCAGAGGGTATTCAACGCACTGCACCACCTCTTGCTCACGGCTGAGCCACGCGAAGTTGTCGTGGATCGAGCGATTGCTAGTAATCTTTCATACATTGGGGACATCGAGGGAGCTTCCGACCAGCACTTGGAATTCGCTCTTCAACTAGTCGCTTCCCAGCTCGCCATGCTAATCGGCGCTGTCTTCCACGAAGCCCAGCAGCCAAAGGCACTTCACTATTGGCTAATGCTGATGCTGCGCCGGCGTAAGTTTTTCCTTGCGCACTTGGGAGGTTTGACTCAGATGGGATTGGGAACGGAGGGCGTCGAGAGCGGGGACTCTATTATGCTCGTCCAGGGGCTTAACACCCCTATGATAGCGAGGTTGATGGGAAAGGGGAATGATGGCTATGATATGTGGAAGCTACTTGGCCCGGCGTTTGTTTACGGGGTCATGAATGCCGAGTTGTGGAACGAGGGGACGGGACTTTTCCCCATGAAGCTTGTATGAGCCACAAAGCCACTTCCTCTTGGCCGTAGTGGCGCCCACTGGCGCCCATCGTGGACTAGGGCTACTTTGAGTATACCGGCCGCCTATCGCACCCCGCAAGGCTTGGGTGGCATGCAGGTGGCAATACTTACACACTCTCCAAAGCGGGCTGACCCTTGAGTATCCAAAACCTGTAAGAATGCGGGGAAATATCCCGACGCAAGGGAATGAAGGGATCAAACTTAGTTATCTAATAATTCATATCGATACTTGGCGGATAAATCATCTCCATGAATGACGCTCACTCTATTGTAAAATACATCAATATCATCTCGAAAGTTCGCAGGCCTTCGGAATATATATCCATCTATCACGCTGTATAGTTCTATCAATTGGGTATCTCGGTAGCAAGAAATCAAGACCGCAAAACACGACCATTAAAAACCCCCGGCGTCCCATAGTCAAGCCCATCACCACCATCCCCCCCCCCTCCCTCCATCATGTCAGTGAAGGGCTCCACTCCTTCACTGCGATTAGTCAGCCACTTTCGGCCACTATTTAGGTAGCTGCTTTTCTGC
>JAKWBI020000259.1:0-63226 GCA_022664585.2 Zalerion maritima | reverse complement strand
GTAATCCCTCACGGGCTTAATGATTTTAGAAAGCGAATACTTCGCTCGCTTACGCTCACTACGTATTCCCAATAAATAATAGGTAAAATTTTTATTAACCCTGGCGGTAAAAACCTCCCATATTATAAAAATATATAATAAAAACCCTTAATAATTAATTAAACCGAAAGGGAATTTTTATAAAATAATCCTATACCTCATTATTTAAAGATTAATGGTAAAAAAATTTTAGGAAATAAGTTTTTAATTACCGTATTAAGTTTTAATTATTTTATATTTTTCCGTAAAGGCTTATTTAAAATTTAAAAAAATATATAATATAATAATTTAAATAATAATAATTTTATTATTATATCCGAATATTATAAGATTATAAACGATACTTATAATAAAAAGGGAAATCGATTATAAAATTATTAAAATAAAAAAGAATAATTTTTAAATTTTAAAAATAATATATAATTTAAATACGAAGAATCGGGAAAAATATAAGGAAAAGTATAGGGAAAAATATTGGGAAAAATATTAAAAAAAGTATTGGAAATAATATTAAAGCTAATATAAAAAAGGCAATTTAAAAACTGGTAAACCAAAATATATAATATTTATAATTATTATATTATAATTAAATATTAATCGGGTATATTAAATAAATTTGGATTATAATTATATTATATATAAATTTATTAAAACCATATAATTTTATAGATTTATAATTTAAAACCCGTGGAATCCTATAAAACCCGTGGGGTTTTATAGGATTATATTAAAAATCCGTATAATTATATGGGTAGCCTTATAAAATCCGTGGGTAATCCATGGGTCCCCATGGGTCCCCATTATACCAGCCTACCTGCCAGTAGTGTCCTCCCCTTCTGCAGTATATTAGGACTAGGGTGATGTAGCACATTTTCGAGCTACGTATTCCGTAAGTATGTAGGTGATATGTTCTAGCTACCATCAAGATTGGTGCGCTGCGTGGTAAGTCGCACCCAAGAATTTGCCAGCGGAGAGATTCGGCGTTACTAAAAGAAAGAGGGGTTCCACGTCTCTTGCTTACCTTGGAGGTCTTATGCCTAAAAAGAGAATTTGGAAGACGAACTTTCCCGGCAGAGTTTGAGTATTTGCACAGTTCTTGAAAGTTGTGCTTTGGTTCTGGTTATGGGTTTATATCGCAATCTGTACTTATGTTGTAGAATGAGGGAAAAGAAGGATACCACAGAAGTTAACCCGTCTCCTTGTATGTATCTCTAAACCCAGGTGTTCCGGGTTGAAATACCTACTTACTGAGGACACATTGACTCCAAAGAGTTCTTCCTACTATGGTACTGACTAGCTCGGGGCGACGATTATACTCAACTCCTCGGTGACCCCCTGGTATAACCGCCAGGCCTCTTACCAAGTCTTGCTAGGAGTAACCCATATTTCCCAATTTTATTTGCCGACGCGACCAGAGAAATTAGTATATAAGTCTCGCTCTCTCCTCCCCTTGGCATCGCCCTGCTTCCCACCACCAGTCTACAGAAACCACGGAGGCACCAAAGAAATTCAAGTTAATCTTTTACTGCTTCCCAATATCGCATCCCCAAATCTAACATACCAACCAAGAAAACGCTCCAAACAGCACCCCCTGCAACCCACACCTTGGCAAGAAATTCGCAACCATGTGCCGGTACACCAAGAACAAAATCCGCTGCAGCGGTTGCAGCGTGGAATACTATGCCATCAGCACCGTAGAGTATTGTAGCAAGCAAAATTGTGGTCTCAGTACCTGGAGTTCGTTCGAAAATGTCCACGACGTGACCGCCTGCAGAGCGTGCGATCCCGAGAAAAACAACTAGGCGGGACCCGAGGCAGGGACACCGATGGATTCCGCCGACGATATGGAACGGTAGTCCCAGGCGCCAGCTTGAAGGGCCACGCCACTGGTTACGGACTTAGGAACGGGAGATGTGAAGAATGGAACGACAGCAGGCATTCCGATGTTGCTCTTCTGACTGGGGACAGTGAGGTCACTGAGGTCCTTTGCAATATCTTCACCCTCTTCAGAAGAGCTACATAAATAGCGATTGGAGTCCTACCACCAAGTGTCAACTCCCTTTTCCGAATATAACATCTTCATTTTCCTCCCTCTAGCCCGATTCCGAGGCATCCTAGCGACGCCATGTCTTCTGGCAGCTCTCGTGAATGATATTGTGATTTACGATAAGAGAGTAGACACGAGCGAAAATTGTGTGTTAAAGTCAACTTGTCATGCAAACAAGTTCTTGAATAAACACTTTATTTAGCAGCAACATCTACCCCATTTAGAAAGTAAAAACACTGGATGGAACGGCGACCCAGCGGGCATACTACTCTGCAATCAAATTAAAGGGAAATATAAAAGCCACCACCCTCGCCCTCAGGACACTCTAATACACGATTGCCAAGGATGCTTTTTAGTAGCCAAAAGATATACTGGTCCTGGATGGGGTGGTGAAGCTATGATAGGAGTACTATCTGTGCGGTTTCAACTTCTTGTTTCTAAGTACAGCTGTTGCTGCTATATCGGCGGAGGACTGTTGATAGGTTATGGTGTCTCGCTCCGAAAGGCGGCTTTGAATATAATATATAAGAAAGCAAGCAGCGCAATCGCAAATAGGGAGTCAGACACATGACCACCTGTTGACTCGCAGGCAACCCTCTCGCGAAGGTCCTCAAGACAACATTCTACCCCTCTCCCATTTCATTGCAGGTAGGCATACCGCCCGAACATTGATGTTATTAATCATATAGACCATTGCAGCCCTCTTGCTCATACCCTTCGTCACATTAAATCACATGTCTCAAGTGTATACCCAGTTAAGTCACGACGTCCCCGTAATCAGGACTCCTAAAGCTTCCAGGGTAAAATAGACGGGAACCTGCATTTCCCACTGCTCCTCGTATAAATATTCAACCAAGAGGGATACAAGAGTGTTCTTCTATTTTTTTTGTTGTTTCGACATCTGCTCTCTCACATTACCACCGCCTAGACTATTAACCCAAAGCAAATAAAATACAGACAGCAGTGAGGTCTCGCATTATCCCCCGTCTCTTTCATCCGTGAACCCAAGCTAACTCATCAAACCAAGCAGACATAATAAACTCGGCACGTTTGCCACCGCGTCAGGAAGAATCAACCAAGTGCCAACCAAGTTCCGAGACACACTCACTATCCCCCTTGGAATAGCAAAACCCATGTGCCTGTTCACGCGAAACAGAATACGGTGCGGCCGCTGCACCGCACAGTACGACATTCTGAGAACCGAGACCCCGTGCAGGAAGAGAGGCTGCAGGACCCGCACCTGGAACCCGTTCATAAATTTCTTGGATGTCCCTTCCTGCGGTGCATGTGGACAGGGATACGCATTCGCTCTTGACTAATCTGTGACTAGGTGGGAGGGAACCAGCTGAACAGGAGTTGCTGTTGTAAGGTCTAGTTTCGAAATAGGTCGATATATGGTGGCCGTGAATGAAAGATGACGTACCGGGTTTATTTCCAACGAGGATAACTATGATTCCTAGACACCTGTATATATTATTGTCATTCACCATGTCTGCCATCCCAACATCCCATCTCCCTTCCTCGAAGCCAAGGCATAAAATATCTACGTTGGTACAAGTGAACTTTGGCAGTGTGTTGGAACTAACAGCATAACTCGACGTTCGTATTAGATATGGATACAGGTTTGCTAAAACTACGAGTCCCGTGATCGATATGATCTTCCTTCATCTTATCCATTTCGATACACAATCCATGTTGACAGAAAGCGCTAGTGCACAAAGCACGCAGATTGCCATGATTGCAAACACAGGGGAAATCCTTCGACGCATGACCTCCTGGCGGTCCAGACACCTACGCAGGCAATATAACCGAAGCTAAAGGTGCTCTCTCTCCCTGCCATGCCTCAGTCTCATCAATCATGAACCATAAAGCCACAAGCATCCCAGTCATAACAGCTCGAGTAAAAACCAGCTCTATTGTATTCATACTTCGTATAATTCTGGATTTTTACCTGCTCAGTCCGCGTACCCTTCTGATACGGACTTCGTGTAACCCCACAAATCACCCAGCTAAGCTAATAACACCCTTTTTAATCGTTAAAACAGGACATCACCTCGCTTGATGCAATCTAGAGCCCCTTCTCCCCGTCCAGTATTCTCTCATAGTCCCACAATCTCAGCAAGACCCAAGCAAAGGAACACTCTCCCCGTCTCCAAATCTCGCCACCACCACACTTTACTCCCGTGGCAGTCTCCATCTCGAGACTCCCCCCTCGTGCACCCCAGCTCCACCTTCCGGTCTGCTTGTCATTTCCTTTTCCTTCCCCACGTTAGTCGTCACCTCTCATCCTCTACCGTCCGCAATGGGGGGGGATTCCATGTTGTCTCATGTTCGAAACACAATAAGACAGGGTCCCAACTCCTAGCCTCCTTAATCTCTTTTCAAAATATCCCTCGACATCTTCGTCTGCGTCCTCCTCTTCTCGCTGGACTCCTTCGAGGGCGTCCCATCATTCAACTCCCTCCTCGTGTAAATGCGTCCCGCACTCCTCATAATAGTCCTAGGTCTCCCATCCCCATCGTCCCCATCACCTCCTCCTGCATCGGGACAGTCCTCTTCCTCGCGAGACCCCTCATCCGCCCCTCCCATCCTCTGGGCCTTCCCATCGAGGGCCTTCCTCTTCCTCCACCTCACCTCCCTCTCCCTGGCCATGTCCAAGTCCCTCCTCAACTTGTCCCCCGCAGCCTCCACCTCCCTCCTCTCCCCTTGCACCAGTCCCGTCCTCTGCTCTCGCATCTGCCCCAACATGGTCTGCTTCAGCGTTAATTTCCCGTCCTCTCCCCGTCCCAGTCCTTGCGCCTGCTCGCGTCGCTCGCCCTCGCCCTTGCAAATCTCCACCTTTCCTGCACCAGTGCTCGCCATCCTGGGCACTTTGCGCCGACCGACGGGACTATCGCCACTGCCACTTCTGCCGCTACCGGAACCAGCACCGGTGCAAGCGCCAGGCCGTGCAGACCTTCCAGAGTGCGCGAAAAGAGCGTCCCTCTTGCGCTTCCGCGCCATGTTTAGCTGGCGGAACGCCTCCTGGTTATCTCCTTCGTACTCGTTGTGTGCATCGCCGACGCTGTGGAGACTGGCGCGGCTGCCAGGAGCTGCTCGGTCGTCGTTGGGAGTGCTGCTGTGCTTGTCCGCGTCGGTGCCGTCGTCCTTGCTGCTTCTTCTGTTCTTCTTGGCCGACCCGGTTCGGAGAGTTTGATCGTCGATACCGGCAGGTCGGAAAGACGACGCCCTGTTAGTAGTAGTATCTCCGACCTCGGAATCGGAACTATCGCTCTCCGGATCTCCAAGTCGTTCACGTTCCTTCGAGTTGCCTCGTTGTCCACCACCCTGGCTTCCGCCCACACCATCGCGATCGCGAGCACAAGCACGAGCACGGGCAGTCCCGAGGTCAAACCCAGAAGCCCGTGCACCACCACCGCCAGAATGAGGCGCAGAAGGTGAGCTAACCAAAATATCCCTCCCCATCCCAGTACTCGTAAAGCTTATCATCGCCATATCCGTATCGGCCCCACCACCACCACCAACGCTTCGTCTTTCTCGTCGATAAACCGACGCTGCACCGCAAGAAAAATGCATCTCATCATCGTCTCCATCTCCCTGCCCGTTCTCGTTTTCGGGACCAACATCGCTTTCCTCCTCGGTGCTATCTTGCTCGCCGCCCGTGGAGCGCCGCCCATGGCGAGCCGCCTTCTTCTTCTTCTTCTTCTTCTTCCCCTTCTTCTTAGCGCCGTCGCCTGTGCCTTGGGAGCAGTAGTAGCCAGGAAGTATAGCCCTCAGCTCCGAGATCTTCTGCTCGGGCGTCTTCGTCGCCTCCTCCCGCGCCTTCCTTTCTTTCTCCTCGGCCGCCGACCGGCGGGCCGACGACACCATCTCCGCTAGGCTGGGGAGTCGCGGGTCGCCGAGGGAAGATACGTCCGTGCCCGCGTCCGAATCGCAGCCTCCGGGGGGTTCGTCCACGTCGACATTGCTATTCGGAGACTTCCCCGTGTTGCTCTTGGGCCCGGCAGAAGAATGCCTGGTTTTGCGGTGGCGGTCCGCCTTCCCCTTCTCGCTGGCGCGCGGCGCAAGCCTCTCGCCCCAGAAGCGACTCTTCTTGACCTGCGCCTGGGGCGTGACGGGGGGGATCTTGACCGTCATCTGCTGTTGTTTTTTGCTTGCGCTTGCTGCGTCGTCCGGGCTGGCTCCGGAATTGGAGCTGTCGGAGCAAGAAGGACTAGGGTTTTGGGGGACGTCGAGATCGAGCTCTTGATCAGAATCGTCGGGGACAAGGAAAGGATCTTTCTTCGTGCCGCTCCCCGAAACAGAGAGGACCAAGTTTCCCTCGTTCGAGATAACGAGGTCGTTTAGACTCTGGGGGGCCTGGTTCCGACGTTTGTAGAAGGATTTCGAGTTCGGGTTTAAGTTCATAGTTGGCCTCGGTATGGAGTCAGATGTTGGACCATGAGATCCCTTGGGGCTGCTGCTTTCATGTCGGCGATTCATTTTGATATCTTTGGGTGCGCCGTCGTCGATTCTGAAGTGGCCGAGTGGCCGATGAATATCGGGGTAGGTTGAAAGTTCGCCCCTCTGGGAAGATGGCGAATTTACTGATGGTATTTTGCAGGTACCTCCCTTTTGGCTGCCTGGAAAATCCCTCGGGTTGTAGGTATTAGATCTAGCAGATCCAGTGTGGTGCTAACCTCGAAGCGAAAGTGTAGACGGAAATATCGATAGTCGCCTCTCTAAAACCTCCCTGTAGCTTAAGTGTTGTTTCTTACAGGCTACCCCGAGCAGTTGAATAGCTCGAGACAGGGTCGATAGTAGATGTATTGGTTCCGGCGAGAGAGTCTGAAAAGAGAACGGAGCTTGAGGAGGTTCATAAGTCGGATGAAAGAAGACTGAGGGAAATGGGGAATGGCCTGGGATGAAGGGTGAGGAGGCTGGAAGGAGAATATGAGCAAGGAGAACTTGCTGTGGTCTACCTGCCTTGCAATATTGACCAGCAAGGAGGTATGATCCGAGGCTGATATTTATCCTTGAGACTGCCTTTTAGGATCTCTGGGTGAGAGCGTCTGCGTGTCTTTCAAGTAGGGAAGTTTCGCTGTGGCCCGAGGGTCGTTGGAGTAAGAGAGGTTCAAGTAGTAATTGAGGAAGGGATTGAGTTGCAAGTGAGCGTGTTCAGATGTTTGATTGCAGTATCTGTTGAGTACCACTCGCCTTGGTTAGGTTCAATAGGTTGTGGAAACACGATGCAGAATTTGGGGTTGTAGGAAATACTGGAAGAGAGGTGGTCAGGGCGAAAGACGGGGAAGATCCAGAAGAGGTTCCACATTGCCTGCACACCACCCACAGCGAGTTGGATATGCCTCTTGCCTAATGACATGGAGCGTCGAATAATATATTCAGCAGCGATAATAATATCCAGGTTCCAACTTACTGGGAAGTTATTAATATTTGACTATAATCATCAAATATTGCTACAGCATAAGGGTTTCTTTTGCAAGATCTTTCCCATGAGAATCACGGCAGGAATACAGAGTGCATGATTATTGAAATATGCTGGTAGTTGGCAGGCATGCGTCAGTATATACCGAGACTCGTGATATGTGAACTGTACGCTTCATTGGTGGCATCTCAACCATCCTTGAGGCTCAGAGCCACCACCTGCAAGGGCCGCCAGCAAAAGACTCCAGGATCCTTCCCACACCAGTCTGAGGTCCGCTAAACACCATTTGAATCCTCATGCTAGCCAATGCCAGTCCAACCTAGGGGACGGAAACGCCCAGAGTACCATTGCTGCACAAATCTCCCCTGTTCTTCACTACTCTCCCAGTTGAGAAAATTGCCTGACGTTGAATCGACCACGGCTTGTCTCTCCCTCGGTGTGAACCAGTCTCCATCAAGTCACATCTGGTCATTAATAGGCTCGATGGTACCAAAGTCGTCGAAGTGCTCCCTGGCGGCTTGTTCGTTTTCAAAGGCTGTATTGAAAATACTCGTTAGGATATAGGATATCGAAATGACGCGCTGGGTGGAAGGGGATTGGATTTCCGAAGCCAGCAGTGAGATTTTCAAAGAAAAGAAAAAGAAAAGATGCAAGCCACTTACCTTCACGCCGACTATCATCTACGTCGTCCCATCTGCCCCAGTAGTCCGTGTTCCGGCCGTCGAACTCATCCGTGGGTTCAGAGTGGCTCGGGTCGAACCACTCCCCACACTGGTACCTTTCCCTGGCCCTCTCGACCCTCGCAGTCGTGGAGGAATGCCGCAAGAAGTATCCACGGGTCGTGAGGAGATGCCACGTCTTGACGCTTGTCCTGTCGCTGACCTCGTCCTGTAGCTGGCAGTCGGTCTCGTCCTTCATGTTGGAGAGCCATTCCTGCTCCTTCTTAACGGTCTCAAAGGCATCGGCGGGATCAGTGTTCCAAGGAGAGCGGCAGTAAGGGCATTTGTGAGACTGGGGACTCTTGGCATTGTTCCATTGCTCAAAGCATCGCTGGTGAATGTTCTGACCACATACTCCTCGGCACCAGACCAGTTCCTCACCAGCAGTCTTCTTTGTGCTGCTGTCATCGCTCTGATGCTTTGCCTTGGCCTCAGCATCAGTAACATCGTCATCCTTGTCTCGTTGCTTGCCATCAGCAGGGCACGCAGCCTCCTCAGCCTCCTCAGCCTCCTCAGCCTCGGCCATGTCAGCATCGGCATCAGTTTCATTGTGGCCAGTCATGTCGCCGGGGTTGGTCTCCTTGAACTCGATGTAGCAGACGATGCAGAAGCCATCAGTTGGTTTGCGCTCCTTCTTCTTCTTCTGGGACTCCCTATACGCAACTGTGTTGTAGGGGACGGGGCCGGGGGCACGCCAGAAGATGTCGCGGAGCTCACTGTTGAGGAGTGCAATCTGGTAGAGATGGCCCCACCTGGCACAAAGAACTTGGGCCATAATGAAGACCCAATGCTCGCACTGGTACTTCCTAAAGCCTTTGGGACAGTTGCATGTGGGGGTATTCTTGATCAATGTCTGGTAAACGTGACCATCGTCATCCATGATCTCGACCAGCTCCTGGGGGGCAAAGGCGGTGCCGGCACTCCAGCGGTTGAGGATGAAGAATCGCTTCTCGAATGCCTTGTTCAGGAGGGCGTGGAAGCCGGGAGGGGGATTGTCTCGGCGGGGACGCAGAGGCTTGTCGTCAGGCATGAAGACCAACCTGTCCCGTTTTGGAAAGACCTCCATATGAACGGCCCGTATCTCGTTGCTGAAGAGTTCGTCTGTGGCAATGGGTGGCCAGGCGCTGGCTTTTTTCTTTACTTTGGCAGCCGCGGAGGTCAGTGCAGCAGGCTTGCGCTCCTTGCGATGCATCTTCCTCATGGTGAGCTTGGGAAGGCGTCGGCAGCGCTTGGTACTACCGCGGCCGCTGTTGGTGCCGGCGGCAGTGGTGTTCTTAACGCGGCCCATGTTGGTATGCCAAATGTAGAGTTCTGATTGCGCGATGTGTGATCGTGCGTCTTGTTTATGCGCGGAAGAGGCTCAGCTTCTTTGCGCGATGTGGGTAAAAAGAGTATTGCAAATTTGTGTGCAGTGAAGGCTGCGCAGGTTAAAGACGGCGGCATGTTTTATGGCAAGTCCAAGTCAAAAAGACTTGGTTCGAGCGCACCATGTTCATACTGAATCAGGAAGGAACGCGCCCGGGCAGGCGGCCAAATACCCACTAGGGAAGGAACGGAAATAGTAGTGCTCCCCTCGTGCCTTCCTTGTCTACACCGAACCTCTCACCGTAGATAAGATAAGCCTTAAACTTGGGGAGGTCGGTGTTACACCTTTATTTATTCACCGCAGTTTCTGACTGTGCTCGTCTCTGCCAAAAAGCCGTCTCTCTCCATCAATCCCATAAGGTTAAAAGGCCTAGGTAATCCATTATCTTCCATCTCATCGTTTGCCAGGCTTCCCGCAGCATGCGAAAAGGATCCTCAGAATGCGCCTTGCTGTATACCCACCCCGTGGTCTGGGGCCTTTTCTGCATATCATCCCTAGAAAATGCAGTCCACCAGACTAGCTTAATGTCGCCATCTGTAAAGATCTGTACTCTAGACAACCTTGCATATTTCCGAATTCTTCTTTCTTTGTTGGCAATGCTATTCAGCGATATTACTTGCTGGAGTCATTCTGTAGGAGACTTGCTCCCCGTCCCGTGGTCGAATAAGTCGCCTTCAAAGTCTGCTGTTTTCCCGCCTCGACAAGAGCCTCACTTCCTCTTGTAAACTCCCCACACCAGTAATTGCTCTTCGGGGTCCTTTTTTTTTTTTTTTTTTCTTCACCCTTCCTTCTCCTTCGCTTCTTTACCCAGATCCAACAATTTTGCTTCCATCTGTCGCAGAAAAGTGCCCTTCTTGAAGATGTTGCCGGTTTGCTTTCCCCAAGGCCCTAGCAGATGCGCTCGTGCCCAATTATTACTCGACACTGGTTATCTCCACTGTCCGCCTGCCATCGAGGTTGAACACCAACACAGAGAAGCCAACAAACTCATGTTCTTGGTCGTTATCGTGATACTCGTCCGAGAAAACCGGCCCCGAGAAAGAAAGAAAAGCAATCCCCGCAAAGTCCAAACAATCTAGCCATCTTGCAGCCAGCCAGGACAGTAAGTACAACACAGATACTCGGCCCCTAGAATGATGTACATAACTATTCGATGCTTCGGTTGCCGTGCTCTGTCGCTTGCGCTACGAATGACAAGGCGACAAGGCAGCCTCACCTCCAGGAAAATTGGCCAATCATTTTCCGGCGCGATTCTGCGATACGGTGGATTGGTATTCCTGTAGCGGGGGGACTTTTGAGTACACGCATTAAGAGTGCCGATATTCTCTCATGTGATGCTTTTAGATGGCACAAGATGCGACAAAGCCCCGCTCACCCCACAGTCGGGGTTTGCAAGAAGGTGATGATACAGATGACGCAGCTGGCACAGAACCCCGGCAAGCACCAACGCCATGCTGGTGGGTGGTACCGTCCACAGATCAGGATGTCTGCAGGCTAGTGCCAGCTAAGCCTCAGCCAGTCCTTCCTTCCGCCCTTTCACTCGTCCTTCCGTACATTTTTGTGTGTAATCCTGGCTCTCGTCAGGTAGAAAGTTGGCGTCCGCTCCTGCTTTCTCTCTCTCGTAAAATGCAAGAACTATTGATGCAAGTTACATGCGCATCCGGCAGCCCCCAAATCCGTACCTATGCAACTTCCTGCATCTACGCACTAACAGGATTACCTGCCGCATCATCTAGTCCCAAGACAGCCCAAGACAGTCCACTGAACTTGCTCCTTTTTTTTTTCTTTGTTCTTTCTTCTTTTGCTGTGCCACCTTCCCACCCCCGTGTTGATTTCGCTACTTCCCCTCTAGCTCCCGCCGTCATATTTATCCATAAAGCTCGAGCCAGTCCCCGAAATACAAAGATTGTCGTTCTACTGTCATTTCGTACTGCCTTTTTACCATTTTTGGCCGCACGCCTGCACGAGTCTGCGACTCTTGTGACTGTTTTGAAGTTGTATAGAAGCATTTCGTACGGATACATCGAAGCTATCGCGACGCACAGCGCATCCACTCGCCCCGTCCATTTATATCCTTACTACCTTATCCCTGCGTGTCTTGATGCCAAGAGGCCCGCGCCGTCTTGGGCATCTACTTTCGGCCGACAACATCGCCCAGCCTGTGTAAAGAGCACGCGATTAACTAGAAATAACTCCGTATTTTGCTCCCTACTTATATTTATCCTTCCCGCCCCTCCTCCGGTGGCAGCCCGCACACCTCCAATCGTATGGCCACTCAACCGCCACACCAGCAATTCCTGGATCCCAACTCCAGCTGCAACAGCACCGACGGATGGTCTCCAGCCAGCACTGTAACTGCGGGGAGATGTCCCACGCCAAGCACTCCCCTGTCCCACCCGGTATCGCTGGCCTCTGAAGCCGGGTCCGTGACGGGAGCTCCCTCGTCCAACCATGCAGAAGCCGGCTCGGAACAGGCCATGTCCCCTCCCATTATGTCTCCGCCCCCAAGGCCCCAGGATGGCTACACGGCCTCGTCATTGCGGAGCCGCAAGCCGGGAGGCCCCTCCGAGATTGAGAAACATAAGGAGGAAATCATCAAGATGTATGCTGCGAGCACAAACAAGGCCATCAGAAGCACCCTTATGTCCAGATATAATATCAGAACCACGTGAGTCTCTATTCCTCCCCGTCTTCCGGCAGCCCACTTTCTACACGAGTTATCTGTCCGCAGGGGTCAACATGGCAAGGTCGTGACTAACGTTGTAACAGGGAGAAACAACTGAAGCGGGTACTTCGCATCTGGAAGGCGTACAAGAACGATCGCGGCATCCGCAAGGCCACCATCGCCCGCAAGCACAACAAACCACCCAGGGGATCCCGCGGTCAGAGGAAACAAAGGGAGCAGAATGCGCCCAGGCCGCCCAGGCGCGTGGAGAATACGCCAAGTAATGACTCGGAAGATGACAGCGACATCGAGGAGGTATTCCGCCGCGAGCCAATGTTGGACGACGATAGCAGTACAATCCTCGAATACAACAGCACACCCAAAGTGAGCAATCAACCGAGTCTCCAAGTCCCCCGGGCTCAAGTGCCGGCGCCTTCATCGCCGGCTCTCTCCATCCGAGGATCATCAGGCCCGACTCTCCAGATTCCCGCTTCATCTCCCACGGCACCCTTCTCGGGCCATAACGACAATTTCTCTTTTAGCACTTCTCCCCTTGGCCAAATGGCCTCTCCTATTATGCCCTTTAGTTCGACTCCTCCCTTTCCCTCCATGACCCCCTTGTCTCCCAGTGGCAGTTTCAAGAATCCCAGAGACAGAATCGCCCAGCTGTTCATGGAGGCAGTGAGCCGATTTCCAGGAGTGTACAAACTCCACAAGGCCCCGGACAGGAACCACTGGAGCGTCTATCGAAACCTCCAAAATGTACACGAGCAGCGTCTGAGACAGGGCGTCCTCGTTGCCCAGCAAGACAACGATTTTGCCATGCTCGAAGAAACCGTCACGACACAAATTGTGCCCATGTACGAGGAACTCGACCTGCTTGCTGTTGTGGGCATCGTGGCTACTTTTGCGGCACTCAAGTCGCAGAATATGATTGGTGCTCTGCTATACCATCTCCGCACAAAGATCCAAAGTGTTCCCGACCGACATCGTGCCAATATGCAAGCCGTTCTTAACTGCTTCCGCGATTTATTAATCCACCATAACGGAGACGCAGAGCTATTCCACGAGGATCTCCAATCGGCTCTGTCCAACATCCCTCCATTTATCCAAAACGCACTCGGCCGGCAGAGTCTGGTTGGTATTCACCTTATTTTCCTCCTCAATCTCGGAGACACGAACGACATCATGCAGGAGGCCCTAGCCGATAGTAATTCGAACGATGCGATGCTCCGGCTGGCGACGAGTTACCTCCTGGCTGGCAAGTATATTCACTCGGAAGGCTCCACGAATCCTCAAACACGGCGCCACGTGTCCGACTGCTATAAGACTGCGACCCATCTTAATAAGATGCTTGACAACCAAGGCGTGCAGGAGAACGACGAGCGAAAGCAGGATTTGTACCACTACCTCCTGCGGGTAGGCATGTGGCAAGTAACATGTCAAATGGAAGAGCGACTCCAGCCTGGCTACTACGGAGCAGATGTGGCCCCGCCCGTCGCGCTGCTCGAGGAGAGTATTCTCTACGGCGAGCGATGTTTGGAGGACGGCCCGCAGAGCCCCATTGTGATACAGGCAGTCAACATGCTCATCGATATGTACGCCAAGGCCGGAGACTACTGGCAGGCAGAGGTGACAGGGCTGCGGCTCCAAGCAGTCAACGAGGTTCGCAAGCGGAACCGGCAGAGACAACAGCAGCAGACGGGCTCGCATTGACTCCCGGATGTGCCCTTGCCGGCGTCGGCATGGGTCCCCTTCATCCTGGGCGTTAACATGACCAGCGACATGCTTAATCTTGGGCCTGGGAAGTGGGGGTCTCGTTCTTCTTCTGCTTCTGTCTCTACTGACGGGACATATTTGCTCACTGGCGCTAGCCAGTTGTACCTGGAGGGAGCACATGGTGCTACAGGTAATGCCATGTCCAGCATGATGGATGCTGTCCTCAACGAGAGCATGTGGTGCTATGTATGAGCCATTTGCGTTGTTATATGGTAATTGTCGCTTGTCTGTTTAATTGTTGCTGCATTTTATTGCTTACAATGCTTAGCACCACGTTTGATGTAGTCAATATATACCACGTAAGCTACGGGGTTTTGGAAGAAAAGTCAGTTGCTATTTCATTATTCCATCAATCCCACATATCAGTCCCATATCAGTGCCAAGGCAATGGACGGAGCCGCCATGAAGTAGAAGCAGCGGCTGCCTGGGAATACGTATGTAGGAACTGAATGTATTGCAAATTCAAGAGCCCAACGAAATCTGCCTAGCCAAGAACAAGTCAGCCTCGTCCCACGGTCCACTCCCGGTTGCATGCACAAGTGGGGCCAATTATGCAGGAGACTTTTTTGTGCGCTTTTATTGGTCGGCAGTATCGACCTACCTAAACAAGTAAGTGGGTACACCCCGGCGAATTTCTGCCCGACGCCGATAAACACAGACAGGTCAAAACACGATTCGAGACGGAGGCCCAACGACGTGACGGGAGCAACCATCATGAGCTCAAAGGAGCGGAATGACGAGAAAATAGGCAGTTGAATATCTACTTACCCCGCAGATGGCAAAAGCCACTGCCACGTTGATTCCTGCGGTGTGGCTTGACTGGCTCAAAATGTTAAATGTGCAGAATTGGGTATTGACATGAAAGACTCGCCATACCTCCCCACCGGAATACAAACTTGCATACGGGAAAAGTCGTTCCAAGATATCCTGATCATTTAGGGTACCTGAACAGAAACACCATGACCAGAAACACCATGACCGTTGATGTTGGTGTCCCTTTTCGGCTTGCGGGAATAGGAACGGTAAGTATCTCTCTCATAGTAACTAGGCCGCCTAGCGGGACGAACAGTTGAACCGCCAGGCTAGGATAAACCTCGTATTTATGTACAATGCAATATGCCCACCTCCGACGTAGAAACCATAGGACGCATAAGACTATTTGGCTTACTAGCACCCGAAGCTATAAAAAAAAATTTATGGGCTCTAGTTATAAGATAACAGTGAAAGACGACGGGATGCCTTCGCTTATTCGAAGACATGCGAAATAGAAACATGAACAGGCCACCCGCCGAGAGTACCACCTACTAAATATGACCCAAGGCCGGAAGGGGGGGGAGTTACGGGAGTCCGTGAGTTAAAGTCTCATAAGGGGGAAACGCGAAGTCCCCGAAAGAGAAGTTAAATTAAGCTTTCTCCGACCCTAGCTAATATCACATGATGTGATGTGATGCAACTTGCAAATCTTATTGTCAATACCGGTCTTTCGGAAGGATCTCGGGAAAGATACTACTCGGAGCCTCTACTGATTGTAGACTCGACAGCTGAAGGTTAGCTAGGAAAGGGGGACGGGAAGATGAATGAAACTACGTTGGTTGTTAGAGATGACCAGCTACCTATTCCAAAGTGTTCAACCATTTCAGCAGGTATGAATCCGGGTTTCTCAGTAAACAACCTAAGTCCAGTCAGGCTCCGGACATGAAGACCTTAGTTGTCCACATACTAGCACACGGAGCTCGGAAACTCTGAAATCAAAGACCCTAGTCCAGATAAACTAGAAGCTTGTTGGCTTTTAAGATCCTACAGAAGTAGAGAAAGATGTAAATTCTAGAAGGCGGCATGAATGGCTGCTCTTCGGCGACCGCAATCTATTCAGCGTAAGAGACGCCGGGAGTACACACCGAAGGATTCACCACGGTGTTTCGGTACGTGGCATGGATGATGCTGCATGGACATTAGTCATGCCATGCAATGCCGATACTTCTACCTGGCGGCCTCTCAAGAGCGCCTCCAACATCGAAGTATACACGGCCAAGGCTCTTGACCACTTTCACTGTCATTTCGTCTCGATTAGCTTATTTCTTCGCGCAAGTTCGATTGATCGCTTGCGCGGCGCGATGGATTAGTTCTAGCGAGTAGCCTTAACTAGCTCGCGCTGCTGTTACCAGTAAACACAAAAGGCACAAGTCCATACTACCCGTTACCCAGACCATTTATTCCACAACCTCAACCTCAACCTCAACCTCAACCTCAACCTCAACCTCAGGCTCCCAATCTCGCCCTAAGCCACCACCAAAAAATGGCTCCCTCTCCCTCCCTCTCCCCCCTCCCTTACCCCCCAGGCGTCGGACCCCCGGGGAAAGGGAAATTCTCTCCCTCGGGTTCCGTCCAATCTTTTCCCGGAAACACAATCATCTGCCACCTCCCTCCACCCTCCGAGTCAAGATGGCATTCTCGCCTCCTCAAACTCAACGCCCGTCTTTCCGCCTTCCTAGAACCCGACGCATCACTAGAAGAAAGCGCATCGAATTTCGATGACCCCAAAAGCCCCCAGCAACAAGCACCCCTTTACGCCCTCCTCCCTCCATCCTCCTATCACATAACCCTCTTCGAAGGCGTCTGCACCCACGTCTCTAACCCCGCATACTGGCCTCCCTCCAGCTCCCTTCCCTCGTCATGTTTTCCCTCCTCTCACCATCTAGACCCCCTAGCCCCTTCAAGTTCCCCGGCATTCCCACCGCCATTACCGCTCATGACGTCCCACTTCTCCTCCCTTCTACGCCGGGACGCGGCAGCCCTCGGACCCCTTGCACTTTTGTCGTCCCCACCCCGAAAAAACAACAGCGAAAACAAGGGCGGCAGCAGCAACAACGCCGTCGCAATCCCAATGCGAATAATCTCGCCTTCCGTCTCGGACGTCTGTATCGCGTTGCACGTTAGTCCTTCATTTCCACCGAACGCTGGTCTGCATCTAGGTCCAAACCGTGGCGGGGATGGGGACGAGGACGAGGACGAGGACGAGGATGAGCATGACTATGACCCAGCCGAAGCACCCCTTCGCAAGCTTCGGAATCACCTGAGCGGGATTCTGTCCCTTCGCCAACCCGGGCACGAAAAGTACGCGTTCCACCTCTCGCTCGCCTACTTCATCCGCTGGCCCACTAACGAGGAGCGCGAGGCCATCGAGTTCATTATCCAGGAGTGCATCGACGGGATCAACGGCAATGCCAAGCCCGAATCAAACCCAGGCGGGGGCAGGATGGGTGTGGATGGTTTCGTCGACTCGGGGGCTGCCGTAGGGCCGAAAGGGAAAGGAGAGGAGGCGGGAAAAAACGGTGACGAGGTAACGGAGACAGGGGTGGAACATTTCGGCCGCCCGGAATTCTGCGAGTTCGAGGATATGTTTGAGTTCAAGCGGTTGTTTTATCTCGGCGACTAATCACATCATGAATCCAGACGGACCTGTCAAAATCAAATCAATATCCAGCAGGACAGGACATCCGATGGTCGCAAAATCAATATTGTGGATGGCGCCACATGGTGCAGGCCAAGCAAGACCTTGGGTAAGAAAACCCAACAGAAAAATCACGCCGGGTGAGTGGGCGGGGGGGGAGAAAGAGAGAAAAAAGGCCCGAAGGATAAGCAAAATAAATCAAGAGACTTCGATCGCAAGTATGCAAGTGTGCACCGTGCTGCGAAGTGAAGAAAAGACTGTCGACGTTTCGGGACGTTAACACCTCCACTTCAGCATAGACGCACGGGCCACGATGTTCTACACGTGATAAAACAATTGAATCCGCTTTTCACTCGAGCAAATAAGAAGCCAGCCCCTATGGCTTAGTGGTACAGCGTCGCACTCGTATCCTCCTGCGTCCGAAATGCGAAGATCAGCGGTTCGATTCCGCTTGGGGGCACTTTTTTATCCTTTTGTATTCGTACCATTATCCTTTTTTTCAAAGCAGTATGTATCTCTATCTCCACCTGATGCGAGTAAATATCAATCAGGTTTGTCTTTTGTTTTCTTCAACTTCTCTTCCTTAGTCCTTTTCTTACATAGCAGACCCTATGCCTTGATACTAAATGGCACATATTCAATAAAAAGTAGATACACCTCATCTTCAAACGCCATCCAATGATGGTATTCCATATCATATTATATACGTAGGAGTAACTCGCGATAATGAAACTGATACAAGCAAAAAAACAACACATTTTACCGAAAAATCCCCGACATGCTGTCCTCCGGCCTAGGGACTTTACAGCACCGCCTAGCTACGCTCAGATCAAACTCGAACTCCTTCTCCGGCTTGTCCTGGTCGTGAACAGCGAGAGCGCGTGCTCGGCGCCATCCGTTTCGGCCGCGTTGTAATATTTCCTGCAGAAATCCCTGCAAACTCTTGCGCGGCGTGGCCGGGTGACGATTGGGTGAGCCGGCATCGGATATCTCCAGCTTGTAATATGCATCACTAATGAGACGCAATGGATATTCTACCGCAGTATCCCTCTCTCGTTTTGGTGCGTCGGACTCTTCGGAGTATCCTGTCCCGAGCGATAGAACGAGACGAGGGCTCGACCCTGGGCCAGATTGCGCAGCTTTTCCTAATAAACCGCTCTACCGGGGTTATCCAAGTCCACCCAGAGTACATCTCCCCCTCTTAATCAGAATCTGTTTCTTCTCGTGTCAGTGTTTATGAGCGTGGTTGCTAAGGCTAAGCAGAAGGTCCATGAGAGCAACTGTGGCACGCTAATTCGATTCGATATTGTCCTAATCGTGGAATGGAGAATCTGCTGCTGACAGAGACGTTTGTACCGCCCGCATTGCATTGGTAGCAGACGGTTGGATGGCTTATCATTTGTATTATTGAGACTAGGTAGGCTGATGGTTTGGCAGCTCGTGGAGAGGTAGAGCCGGCGGGGGGCAGTGCGTCTTAGAGGTCAAACCGAAGTGTTCGGCAACTTCCAGGTTAGGTTGGGATATGCCCCCCCCCCCTTCTTATCAAGTTCCAGAGAAGGATAGCCACCTGGCTGCTGCAGGTCTGCCCGTCTCATTTTGCCGTAGTTTGGACGGACGACACTAAGCCGACGGGGCGCACCCGGACGGATGTTCCAGCGCGACTCTAGAAAGATGCAAGGCTCGTAGTCTTAAGAATACTTACGATGCGGATGCAAGTACGTTGTTCTACTCTCATCGCTCAACAAGTTTGCCGCGAGCACTAGAGCTACGGGGGGCGAGAGCTGGTATTTCGGCATTAAAGCACACATAATTTGTCCTTGTCATTAATTCTTATTATTGATGCACCACGCGCCATTATCCGGGCAGAGGGCGGAATCCCTTCCGGCGGAGGGATTATTGTTCGATGCAAAGATCATCCCCACATGTAAGCCCCCGCGGCTCCAGCTTAGCTATAGTACAGCGGTCGCAAATCCTACATGTGTTGGACACCCATTGCCATCGACTATAGGGTGACTAAGAGTCCAGGAACGGCAACCCCGAATCCCAAACTTTATGGGGAATTACGGAGATTTCAACGGGACCAGGCTCGCGCCCCAAACGGCGCTGGAATCTGCCTGGTACGACGCCACCATGCACAAAAGGGGCAACCAGAAGTGAGCGCCCGAAGTACTGGGTTTGTGAGCTATTCTTCATTGCTTAGCTCACCGGGTGGCCGCATTTTCAATGCCAGCAAAGAGGGGAGGTTTGTCTTCCCGAGCTGTCCATCTTCTTATCACAGGATGCATACTTAGAGCGCTCGGTGACAAGCATGAAGCGGTAGCTTTCCGCCTAGCGTCATTCCTTGTCCCGCCTCTTTCCTCCCGTCAAAGACGTGAGTAGACATGGTGGAGGCGCGGAAGATGCTGGAGGATGGATAGTCGGGACGTGGGGCCTGCTGAACGAGGAACATCATGATGCAGTGGCTGCCGATGGTGCCGAGCGTGAGCATGAGCATGGGGATAATCTCCGCTGAGGATGACTTGCATGGGACAGGGGTCAATCCAGTCGTCTTTTCTGGCTATCGATAAATTGCTGCCACAGAGAGCGATTATCTAGCTTTTGCCTTTATTTTGGACACCGTGTGTTTTAATGTCCGCCAGGCATAAAAGCCAGAATGAAAATAACGAATCCTGGATCAATAAACTAAACCTTTCCCCAATAGCTACATAGTTCCCCACACTGAGACTTTCAGAATACAGACTCCATGCTGCCCAACTTTCGTCTCTCTTAACTTTGCGTTCCCTACTACCCTCTTCCGTAGGTTCGATGCGCCTATGGGGGTTTATAGGCTTCTATGGTCAAAATCGCTCGTGCGACCTTGTGAGTCCCTCTATCCAAACCCGTACGGCTATATTGGTCCCCACGGACTTTCGTACAAGCCTATGCAATGTGCATCTGTGATGCAGACTGCGAGGGGAGGAGCAGGGCAGCGACTGGTCGATCTTATCCTAATCAATATTCTATTTTGGGCGCTTTTAGCCGCAGATTATTGTTCCGAGTTCAAAATGGAACTATTTTTCATTTGGTTGCACTCGCGGATCCAGCCGGCGTGGTGCGTGCTCCGTAAATATATTTGGGTAGGGCAGGGGGGGGCATACGTGGTTACGTGGACAAATAGATCACCTTGCAGTTGCGACCGTCAAGGTAAAAACCCCTGGGCGTGCTGCTTCAAGATCCACCCCCCCTTGTAGGTACTGTAGGTACTAGGAAGTGTATGTCGTCCTCCCCTACAATGCCAATACCATGCGCGCTTCCGCCCGAGTACACCAAGCGCAAGAAGCGGAGGACTACGTGGGACGAGAAGTTGGTCTTCTCCGCTTCCAACCCTGATGTTATATCCGTCTGTGCCGTTGATAAGCATGCTTATTGACCGAGTCCAGTCCCATCAATAAAACCTTTGATTTGGTCACTCGAGGGGCGAGAAGGGGGGACATGCATAAGCAAGAGAGTGGTCGGGTGGTCGAGTCACAGTATCAAGAATGCGGGTGAATGAGGGGGATACTTATAGGAGACAAGTCCCCCCATGGTGCTCTGTCGCAAAAAAGAGTCGTGTTGTTCTTTGGAGCGGAACTATTATCGTTGACGTATTTCGAAGCTCCCAGCTCGTGCCGACAATCCTTCTGAAGTTCGCCATGACGACCCGGCTTGTGGACCAGTTACCCCGACCGGAGAAGGTTCGCCCAATCGAAATTGTGGTGATCAGCGTCAGTCGGTACGTGCTAAGAAATCCATCTTCTCGGGCATGGAATCAACTAGCCCCCGTCCAAATATCTGTGTCCGGACGTTGCTATCATGGGGCATTGCTGACCAACGACGACACCGCTCCGCAAAGCTCGGGAACCCTGGGCATCTGGCACGCTCTCCAAGTCCTGGGCTACAAGTCCTACCATGTCATGGAAGCCATCATGAACGGCGAGAAGGACTTGAGGATGATGACTGAGGCGTGCCGAGGACACCATGTGCCGAGCGAAAAGCCGTACGGGAGAGAGGAATTCGAGAAGTGGCTTGGGAGGTATAACGTACGTCTTACCATGCACGACGCCGGTCCATCCACCGTCCCGCTCCAGCCCTCTCAAAATTGATCATCCGACCTGTCTCTCAAGCACCACCCTACCTGCGCATTAACTAAACCCACTCCTATTCCATGGCACAGGCCATCGTAGAAGTCCCTTCATTCTTCCCTGACGAGTTCCTCGGGTACATGCGCGAGTGCCACCCGGACGCAAAGTACATCCTCACCGAGCGGGATCCGGACCAGTGGGTCAAGAGCTGGCGGCGCACCATTGGGGAGTTCCTGGTCGCGTGGAAGCGCTTCCCTAAAAGCTGGGCGAGGCATTTTGATCCCTCGGCGTACTGGTGCTACAAGTTCGTGGAGACCGTGGTCGACATTTGGACGGCGGGCAAAGGAGTTGACGGCGATGGGTGGGATACAGAGGCGAGGAAGTTCTATGTTGAGTAGTGGGTTTCCACCCCCCCCCCTGCTCCTGTGCCCCCCACCGCAACCTGACTGATTAACCGGTCGGTAGTATCGCCAAAATTAAGAAGGAGATCCCCCCCGAGAAACTGCTGCATCTCACCCTGGAGAAGGAAGGAGTCGGGTGGGAGCAGATATGTCCTTTTTTGGGACA
Source organism: Zalerion maritima (assembly GCA_022664585.2). Taxonomy (NCBI): domain Eukaryota; kingdom Fungi; phylum Ascomycota; class Sordariomycetes; order Lulworthiales; family Lulworthiaceae; genus Zalerion; species Zalerion maritima. The sequence goes on along the minus strand of JAKWBI020000259.1, from coordinate 41,068 downwards.
CGAAGTGCCGGAAGGGAAACCCTGGCCGTTGCGACATACCCCGCAGGAGTTTGAGATGGAAGTCGGCAGGGAGCTTTCCCCGTATATCAGGACGGCATTCGCGAAGATGACGCTGGCGATTGGGGCGAGCGTTGCGGTGGCTGCGGGCGGTGTTTCGTGGTTGTTGAGGAAAGTTTAAAAGCTCGGCATCAACGCTAGTAACTAGTTTCATAAAAGTGGCGCGCAATTTAGCAACATGGATACAAGGACCATAGAAGCAACAAAATTATAACTACTATCTCCACGAGGAGCATCTTGTCCGCTACAGAGAAAGTTCCCTGTTCTGCGTATAAAGTTTAGCCACTCCCCGGCTGCAGACTGCTCTGGGCTACAGTGACCATCTCCTCTCCCACGACCTCCGCATACCCTTTAGGTGTCCCAGTCAATATCTTCTTTCCAATGTTGCCAGCCACCAGTGTCGCATTGTGCTCGGGATGACCTTCATAGTCAATCATCTTGAACGTCACCCAGGCGTAGGCCTCAGGCCAAGACTCGTCGGGTTTGCCGAAAGACATGACGAATCGTTTGAATATTGGTTTCAGGCGAGCAGCATACCCCTTGGGGTCGGGTCCATCATGAGCGCGCTGACAGTCATGTAGTCGGACTCGGTGCTGGTGGAGAAGTCGGGCATGATCCAGTCAAGGAGCCAGTCCGTCTCGACGCGAGACTGGATCTCGCCGGCGAACCGGTGGATCACGGCGCACCAGGTGAAGTCTTCGACGTAGATGGTTTCTTTCCCTTCGTGGGCAACGAAGATGTCACGAATGTCCTCGGCGTGATTGAGTTTGTCTGGGATGGAGGATTTGAAGAAGCTGCATCGATGGGGAGCTGCCGAGATGCCGCTGTACTCTCGGGGTGCGGCACCCAAGATGATTGTCACGGAGCATGGTGAAAATGGAAAGGCGGCGAGGAGGCCAAGAAGTAGAGATTAGGAAGAGATTATGAGAACAAGAGGCACCTCCACATTATAAACATCAACCCTTGTTACTGCCCCCATGATTTAAGACCCTGGAACTTGTGGGTATGTCGATGTCCAGGGCGGTAGCTCCAGATGTCTTGTTCCCCGCAACCTGGTTCTGTGCAACACTGCTTCCGTCGAGATGGTTATTTTTGGGATGTCGGAGGGAACAAAGACGCATTAATGTGGCTCGCAATATTTTGCCCAGTTGCTGCGCAGCTGTATATTGAGTGCTCATATGCTGGTGGTGCATTCCTTGACAGCCGCCACCAGTTGCGGCCGTGAAGCATAGCGGGCTGGGCATGACGCACGACTCCGACCATTCGGCAACCACGATTCTCACTCTTCAATCACTCCTTCCCACAACCGGTCGCTCTCACTCTGTGCGAGTTCTGATGCGCAATGACTGCAGCCTTGCCCTATATTCAGCTTATGTCCTTGGTTGACATTTCGGCCCGCTTCCAATCGCCCATGTCTACCAATATCGGCCCTGATCTGATCGGGAATTCAGCACCAGAGGTATTAGGGACCCTTGTCACAAACTACCATATACTCGACGGACAGCCATGCCGTCGGCGGCTTCCCTTCGCTCGACCGGGTTCTCGGAGATAGACAGCCTGAAACCAACCACCTATTCCCCTCCCAAGTAAGAGCACCTTGTGTGTTCTACGACTAACCCGCTCTCATCCTATCCTTCCTTCCAGGCCTTCCATGCACACATGCACTGCACACATCGAGCTTCGGACCTACCCAAGAGGAGGCTGCCTGGTCATGAACACCTGCCTGGCCGGTACGCCAAGTGGAAGGTGTTCGGGGTGGAAGGGCCGACGGTGGTTGATTCAAGTGTCCTTCCGTTTATCGCGCCGGGACATGCTCAGGTTACGGTATAAATGCTTGCCGAGAAGTTTGCTGATGATGTCCTGAGTAGAAGCTGATGAATAGAACCATGTGCTGGGTAGTACGACTAGGGTTGGTGTTGCCTGTAGATGAGATGAAAGAAGTTGGGGAGCGAGTAGCTGGGCAGGTGCCCGGGACACGGGTACTAGTTGCACCACTTCATTGTTTGATTGGAAAGTGCAATGCGATAATTCCTCCAAAGACCTGTACGTGCAGCTTCCCAACAGAGCAGTGGAGACCTTACCTTCTCCCAAAGGTGGCTGCGGGGGGAGGGAAGAAACACACCGGCGGGGCTTTTGTATTCTTCCGTCTTCTGCCCCAAAATCATCTCCGTAACCCTCGACATCTCTTCATCGACAGCCTCTTCTTCAGACACCAACCTAGATGCTCATGCATTCGTTTCCAGGTTCTCCCCAAGTATCATTCCTCACCTATACACCAGTCTCATTCACCCCTATCGTCTTTCTGTTCTTAGTTAGCATCTTTCATTGCTCCACGCTTTCTCTCCCGATCTCCTAGAGTCAAATCCAAGTCTCGTACCGAAGCAAACCTCGACACATCCCGACCTAGACCGGGCGAACAGCTTGTTAATCCACCTGCCCCTCAAGCACAGACGGTGTTAGGGCAACCCAAAGCTACCAAGACACCTTGTATACGCCGTTCACCGACAATATGTGTGGCAAGCCCGTCTGGAGAAGGGTGCTGGTCGGCATGGGGCTGGCAAAGCACTTCGCCACCCAGACGACACTGGACGGAACGACCATGATCGGCATGCACGACTACCACCAGCACGCGTTCCTCAACTCCCAAAATGAAACGGGTGTAGTCAAGATGGCTGGCGAGGGATTCAGCTCGGAAGGGGTGTGCCACCTCACCAATGACAACCCCATGGACAAGTGCAAGTTGGGCCACGTCCACGAGCAGCCCCACAACCCCAACCAGCCTCTGAAGGAGGACTGTGAGGAGCTTGCCAAGTTTGTCAAGCAGTCCCCTGCTCTCTGCGAGCCAGGCAGGAAAGACTTCAACCTCGACTTTGCCAAGCCCGGAATGCTGCTTTTAGCCGCCTACAGGAGCTGTGCTTTTGGCGTCACCTGGGACAACTCATTCCCCGGTGGCGAGCTGGGAGACAACCAGGCGATTCAGATTGGGAACCTGGACATGGGAGAGATGGTGCAAGAGGCGATGGGCACATCCACCTGGACCGACGACAAGGGAGTGGGTAGAGTGGCTGCCGTGGGCGACATGATTTGCAACGAGGATATCCGCCCGGGCTGGGGAGTTTTCACGGCACAGACTAAACCAGTGAAGGGTGGGGACGCCCCACCTACCCCGTCAAAGAGTGAGCTGTGAGAGGAAGAGGGTTGTGTTTGAGTCGCACGTGGGTGTTCGCGATACCTGTTTGATAGACTTTACCCTTTGCATGTCGTTGACCATTGATTCGAGTATCCTCAGGAATAAGCCCTATTGATGCCTCTTGTCTCATCGTTTATGTACTTTGACTGTCGCGGATTCGTGAATCGGGATGAAAGCACTCTTCATTACCAGTCGCCGCCTATAGTGGAAGACACCGCAAGTACACTAATCCATTGATCCATTGATTGGTTGCCTAGGGGTCAGAGGGAAATCGGCCTCTGCAATGGCGGCTGGTGGTGGGTAGGTACGCTTCGATCACAGCCGGAAGGTTCCAATACCCCCAAGATCTTCCCCCCGAAGGGTCCTTCACGCGATGGTGGAGAATTTGCCTACTAGAAGAGGATGCAGAAGACTTTGGCAACCAGTTCATAAGATACTCTCATGGCGCACAGGTAGCAGACTGCCCACTGTTGCTGAACTGGGTTGAAGAGGGTGAGTTTTCCTACCACTAGAGCTCGAAACTGATGTATAAGCTGCGGGATGCTGGCCGCGGTGGAGACGACGAACTGATAATACTGACCTAGATTGGCACCTTCGGATTGGGCTACAGGGTGGGGAATCGAGAGGCTAAGGCTTGGGAAGTGCTAGCAGCCTTGGTCGGCTATGATATGGTGGGAGATCCGATCGATATTCCGGGCACAAACACTTAGTAGTATTAGGATTGGGAATTTGGAATTGGAGACCATGCTTGAGAAGGCCATACCAGATGTGGTAGAGGAGGAGAACGGAATAAGCCTACAGTGGTTGGCTAAGTGTGGTCAAGCTTGGAACCTAGATGCGGACTTCCCGTACTATGGAGGTCCAGACAGACACTCGAGGACTTTGAACGTCGAGATGACCGATGGCAGCTTGACGGGGTGCGGTGGGAGTGGAGGCTAGCCTCGTAGCTACTTTTCATTAAATGATAAGATATATGATTCATCTAAGATCTACGATTCTACATTTATCTCAACAATTGGGTTTTCCCCTATCGAGCCATAAACCTCCCTTGCTGAATGCCCAATCTCCTGAATTTAATGCCACCTTCATCCTCCTTTTCACATGCACAACAGCCCACTCAACCATAATTTGTTCCCCTGTATAAACCCACATCCTAGTACTGCTCCGTTCGTCTCATAACTAGCTAGCAAAATCTACAACTTATTATCCGGCTCACCACCTCTCTTCATATCCATATCCTAGCTATTTCCCGGCTCCACCAAACCCAACCCACTCCCAGGTTTTCGTTCTTAGGATCTTCGTCGCCGGTCACGATGGGCTAAAGAGTGTGTTTGCTGGAGGACAGCTTCTCTAGCTATGCTACGCGGAAGTTCTCGTTGAAGGGGTAAATAAAACCAAGCACACGATAGAGGCTGCTGCAATGCGGGGATACAAAGTAAACAACTTTTAAATGTGTTGCCTTCCGTGTACGACTACAACAAACTCTCCAAACATTACACTCGCTCCTTCCCCGTGACCCTCAAAAGCTCTCCTATAGCGTGCTGCCACAGCTTATCGGACGTCCCATCCTCCACATACCCCATAACAAGATTCCTCGACGCCTCTCTAGCACACTCACTATAGCTATCAACAACATACGCACCACTCCCCTTCTCCCCATCTACCCCCATCGCAACCTCCATGCCCTCCGTCCTCCCGACCCCACTGTTTCCCCCATCCGCATTCCTCGGCGCAAATCTCGAACTAGTGGCATAAAAAACGTGTCTCTCACCACACTCCTCCTCGCTAGTCCCGATCACCTTTCCCAGCGTCGAATACCACGCCGCAGCCAGCGACCTAACCAACGCACCCTGTTCCCTAGCCAGATTACTCCTCACGCTGCCGGGGAAATCGTGAACGAAGGCCACCGTTGGGTTCTCCCTCGCAAGCCGGTACATGGTCAGCGTGACGATGGAAGCTACGTGTCCCCTCTGGCTCAACATGCTCCGCGAGTTGCGGAGCTGCCAGTCGTCCTGAAAGACTTTCCCCTCTTTTGTTCCCGTCATGGGGATGACTACCCGGCGTAGAGACGCCGACGCGTCCTTCTTCATGAGAGGAAGGAGGTTCAAGATAAAGCGTAGCTTGCAGTAATACACCACCGCCCCCGCCGTCACGAGGCCCTCGGGGGTATCTATCTCCTCCGTCTCGTTAGCACCACATCCCACGTCGTTCACCCAGCCCCCAGGGCCACAGATATGCCACCAAGCCCACAACCATTCAAGGATGGACGCAAAAGTACTTGCCGCTCCGCGTAAAAAGTCCCTGGCTCATAAAAAGCAAATTGAGACTATCCTCCTGGCCCTTGATCACCTCGCAAACCTCCTCCACACGACCCAGCAACGATAGATCGGTGCTGATGAAATGGTACTCCCCCTCGGGGTTCAGCTGCTCACACTCCTTCTTGATACGCTCGCCGGATTGCGTCGAGCGGCCCAGGAAGTATATCTTGGGGGACGGTGCGTACTTGGCGAAGTGCAGCAGAGAGTACTCGCCGATGCCGCTGGTCGCGCCGCAGAAGACGGACACCGTACCCGGCGGGAGGCTCTCGGGGATGAGGGCGTTGGATTTTTGGATTTGCGACAGGGTGACCATGGTGGAATGAGGGATGAATGTCTGGCGGTACTACTCAACAAGGTGAATTGGCAGCTGTTAAGCGGTAATGTTCCGGATAATATTATATAGAGCTGTACAAAAGATATTATTACGAGGAGAACCGGCGATCCTGGAAGCTAGATGAGAGTCTTTAAGCTGTCCTTTAATATTTTTACCTTCAACCTCCCGATCGCAGGGTTTTCTATATCCCCAGTCGAGCCCGGAATCCCGCTCTCCATTGCAATCAACAGCATCCAGAAGTCCCCGCCATTCAATCAGAATAATGTAGACAGATATAGTTCATCCGACCCGGGACCAGAGCACTTCGTCAACCGCCGCCTGCCTTCACAGTTCCGGCAGGGAACACCGGAGGCACGGTGGTTAGCAGCGCCGACGACGGAAGGAAGTTGCCCCGCTTCGGGGAGATGGGGCCGGATGCCAAGCTTTCACACGGATACGACGGGGGCGGAATTGGACCGAGCACGTGACCATCGGTGTATCGCTGCGCCCCGCCTTGAAGTCTGGCAGACCTCAGGTCGCTCGCAAATTTGATGGCAAAAGCACAACGTCAAGTATTTGCCTATATGCACACGAATAGCCCCAATATGCGCTATTGCCTCTCGTCGCTACCATGTGGTGGATTCACAATATATTACGTGTTGCATTATTAACCCTCCACTGCGACCCTCCCCGCATGTCGAGCCGCCGTTGGCCCAAACGGGCACACCTGATCCATCACCTCCGGTCCTAGTCCCCTTGCTGCCTTTGTTAGCCTGCTTTTGTTGATCCCGGAAAAACCCTCTTCTCAGTTGTATTCTGCCCCTGAGAGGAAGCGTTGTGTACCAGAAATGCAGCATCGTTGTCTGCATCATCATTCCTTCAGCTTCTCCAATTCCCCCGGTTGGACCGGCCGGGCTTTTCTTGGCTTCCCGGCCGGTAAGCCACCCCCTGCTGAACGGTCGATTTGTTTGACCCCCCGGCATCGGTCGACCAGACGGACTATTCTAAGCGGTGCAACGACGGGATGCGGATTGCTGGAAATAGCCCATGCAGGAACATGGCACAGCTGGAGCCTACCCCGTTGATCGGCCTCCCCTCGCTGAGGAAGCCACCAAGTTACCCATTGCATTTGCCGGCAAGTTCGATTATATTTCGATAGCGATAACCTCGGTCGACACGATAAGCCCGCAGCGAAGGATGCACTATTACGAATATTGTGCTCTCGACTTTTGACATGGTCAAGGGTCCCAGGCTTTTAGGGGACGGGAGATTAGCTTGATTTTCACCCGGCTCACCGGGGGTTGTGGATACTGTAATATCTCGGCCGCTATTATGGACGGGAGCGATGGGAAGATCAACACACCCTCCAACCAAGGAACCAGGGATGGGGCTCTTCGGCACTCGTGTTCCAGAACATCGCCGGCTGGGCTTCTTTCTATAAAACTTCGCCGGTCTTCGTATCCTACCTGACTTGGCTATCCAGCTGGAAGACACTCGCCACCCAACGTATCTCCGCAGCACTTCATTCCATCCCAGTCTCAGTCTATTCAATCCTGGCTATCATGCGGTTCCGCACCCCCCTCCTCTTCTCCTGTCTTTCTGCCACTGCTACCGCTTGCCTGAAGCATGGATCTGGGAGTTGTAGCGATGGAAATGTAACCTCCTATGACTACGTCATCATCGGCTCGGGTCCCGGCGGTGGTCCTCTCGCCTCCAACCTTGCCCAGGAAGGCTACAGCGTCTTCTTGATCGAGGCAGGCGATGATGAGTCGGACGACCCATACACCCTGTCGGCCCGCAACTTTGCCCTCGCAACTCTCGGCACCACAAAGTGGGGTTTCTACGTCTCCCACTACGAGGACCTGGAGACAACCCTGCGCTACAATCTCCTCACGTGGAAGCAGACGAATGGGTCTCTTTACGTCGGCACCGACCCGCCGGATGGCTCCGAAATGCTGGGAGTGTACTACCCCCGCGGTGCCACCCTAGGAGGCTCGGCCATCGTCAATGCCCAGGTCGCCAGTCTTCCCGCGAACAGCGACTGGGATGAGATTGCCGAGCTGACGGGCGAGGAAAGCTGGAGTGCCGAGTCTATGCGCGAGATCTTTGAGACTATCGAGAAGAATGTCTTCCTTCCCGAGGGCACCGAAGGTCATGGCTTCGATGGGTGGGTCACCATCAACCAGGCTGGGGCAGATCCCTACAACACCACCGCACTCAAGGACATCTACGGTACTTTTGCCGAGGCCCTTGGTGAGGATTCTGGCTCTGCCTTTGATCTTCTAGCGCAAGATGGAAACTCCCCAGACCCGGAAAGGGATTTCGTGGAGGGCATGTACGGGATGCCATCCCACGTCGACGATGTGTGGAAGCGATTCTCCGCCCGAGACCTGCTTCTTGCCACTGCCAGCGATGATGCATACGATCTCACGCTGCAGCTCAACTCCCTTGCTACCAAGGTGCTGCTGAACAAGAAGGGTACCAAGGCCATCGGAGTTGAGTACTTGGAGGGTGCTGGTATCTACTCGGCTGACGACCGCTATGATTCCTCCGAAGAGCTAGAGACCGTGACCGTCTACGCCAAGAGGGAGGTCATTGTCGCCGGGGGGACTTTCAACTCCCCACAGCTGCTCCAGCTTAGTGGTATCGGCAACTGCACCCACCTCGAGTCGGTCGGGGTCAAATGTCTCGTCGACCTCCCCGGCGTCGGCACAAACCTCCAGGAAAACTACGAGCTCCCCATCCTTGGCAGCGTAGCAAAAGCCTACATCGAAGACGATGGCTGCGTCTTTGGCTCCCCGACTGACCCCTGTCTCGCTGAATGGGTCGCCAACAAGACCGGTCCTTACGCTCAAGGCGGCACAAACAGCAACACCATCATGCTAAAGACCGCGAATGCGGCCAGGGGCGAGCGCGACGAGTTTCTCTTCTCCATCCCCGGAAGCGCGTTCCCGGGCTACTACCCCAACGAGCACAGCAACACTCTCCCCGCCCTTCCGGAGAACGTGTTTGATATCTCGACTCTCAAGATGCATCCTTACAACAGGGCCGGTTCCGTCATGATCACCACGGACGACCCGCGCGTGCAGCCCGAGATCAAGTTCAACTACTTTACCGAGGGCATGGATGAAGATCTCGACGCAATCGAGGAGGTCGTCGCATGGGGCCGCCGTGTCATGCTTGCCGTTCCCGAGCCTTACGGTCCTATGGAACTGGTGGAGCCGCCCTGCGAGGCTGGGGTCGACGAGGAGACGGGCTACTGCACTGACAGGGACGAAGATAGGCAGTGGATCATCGACCAGGCATTTGGTCACCATTGTACATCCACTTGCGCCATGGGTGCCGATGACGACAAGATGGCTGTTCTCGACGGAAAGTTCAAGGTCAGGGGTGTGGAGGGTCTGAGGGTCGTGGACGCGAGCACCTATCCCAAAATTCCTGGTGGTTTTCCTTCTTTGCCGACGTTCATGATAAGTCAGAAGGCTACGGATTTTATCCTGGGGGAGATGGAGGGGAAGACACATAGGAAGTACTACAGTAGAGTAGTGCCTTGGAGAACTCCGAGGAGCAATTAACTTAGAATTCCCGCGTATATGGACATGGTTTTGCAATCACTCCTGCCGCGCGTACCGAGCCGCCGATACCCGTAGGCTTGCTTCACTTTCCTGGTTCCGCGCGCGGACATCTCGCAACGATAACAATAGTAGTAGTATTACTAGGCTGGGATGCGTAACTGCTCTCTCAGTCTGTAGTGTGGCTGGGGAAAATACATCCCGGATTCACGTTGGCTTTCTATTTCCATGCCGATGACGATCCCGCGGCGCTCGCGCTGCGACAGACAATCTGTTTAATAATATCCAGCTGGCATCTCTACCCAACACACTCTCCTCGGTAAGTAGTCACGGTATGTCTCCAACTTGTCCACCCGCGCGCGCGCGCGCGCACGCCTAGTTTTCCGAGACGAGCAAAAAAAAGCAGTGCGCTGTTCCCGAAAAACGCAGCAACCGGTGGTTTTCGCAACACCCGCCAACTAAGCCGACCAACCAACCAACCAACCAACCAAGCACGTGCACGGCACGGTACCTAGTATGGAAGACAAGACAAGACCAGACAAGGCAAGCTAACTAGGTGTGACAACCAGCGCCCCGAATAATAATATCACTCGGCCAGGGGGGGGGGGGGGGGGGCGTCCAGTCCTAGCAGAGCTTTTTCGACCGACCAGGAGAGAGAGAGAGACGTCCAACGAAGGAAACGGCCAACTACCAATTACCTGGTAGCTACTAACTAACTAACTAGCTAACTAGTAGCTGCGATATCAGCTGCGGAGTGTCGGGTTGGTGGAAGAGTAAAAATGGTGGCTTATATCGTTAGTTATGTCATGCCTGGTCTCCGCTCATGGAGCTGGCTGGCTGGACTGGCCGTGATGGTAATCGCACTTTCCCAGACCTAGGCATGTATGCAGGAAGAGAGGTAGGTAGGTGGGAAGGTAGTAGTAGTAGTCTAGTTAGCGAGCACCCCTTTTCCTTTGACGTCCCATCCCAGCTTCCAGCAGTCAACGTTTACGCAAAAAAGAGAAAGAGACATTTACTAGGGTGAGCCATCACGCCGCGTACACTCGTCAGGGAAGTCACGGAGGAGAAGTACGTACGTCCGTGGTTCTCCCCAAACTTCGCAAGCCTGACCGGCGGTGGCACCGGGAAGGAGTAGGTGGCTTAATGACAGTCCGTATTACCTGTTCAAAATCGCCACTGGAATTGCAACATTCGAGGTTCCTCGTGTCTTGCCACCTCGACAAGATATTTCTTTCCATCAACCATTATCCCGTATGTCAAAAAGAACCGCCCCCCATCCAAGTTTGAAAGTTGTCGTGTCCATCTCTAGTTTACGTTCTGTATGTACTAGAGATTAACCAGTCCAAACAAAACGATATAGCACTAAAAGACGCCCAAGCCTCCATTTCTTAGCCACGCAAACTTGTCCTTCGACCCAGAATTTCCCATTAAAGACGCCAGCGACATTCAATTGTCCGTGCATACTACAACATGCCTTTCACCCCACACCAACCTCAGCCTCCGCGTATTGGCACTCCTTAAAGTCCTCCCAACGACCTCCGCCGTCCACAACAATACGAGCGCCCCCTCCATCGCAGGCGAGGACTACGTCACCCGCAGCGGACACCACCTAATACCCCACCAACTCTCCGCCAATATCATCGTCTCCCGCAACGACGAGACCTACACGGTTAACTTCCTCGAAAAGACAAAAGACGGGAACAAGGTACTCTACCGCCACGACGGCGGCGGCGATGGCAGCCTCAACACCTGCGGCCCTTCCACCCTCCACGTCCCCGAGCACTCCTGGGCTTCCCCCAAAGTGGAAGACTGCCTCCCCATCAAGTGGGCCGCTCAGGAATCCACGGCCGAGCAGAAGCCTAAAATCAAGTTTGTCTGGGACCTGCAGCCGTCGGCAAATGACGACGGGAAGAGAGACTACGCGAGATGGCTGCCGCTAGCTAGCTATGGGAGCTGCGCGTTCGTCGTATTCCCTGTCCCCACGACGGAGGAGGAGGAGGACGAGTTCGAGATGGGCGATAGCGAATCCGAACAGGAAGGAGGGTGCACAGACGTCGGGAGGGCTCTGGGCCTCGGAATAGCATCTTGCTACTTCATTGGGACTTAGAAAAGCTCTTATTCTTCCTCGTTGGGGAGGTATTCGCCTCGTCCTTTGATGCCTGTCCCTAGTCGGCGTCGTATTGCAGTCAAGCCCCAAATGCTTGGCCGGCACTTTTATGTACCAGTTGAGAAACAGGGCAATATCCATCGGGACGCCAAGGTTACTCAGACAGTAGATTGCTCGCTGTTTGTAAAATGTCCTCGAACCAATAAATTAACAATGGTGAAGTTTGTCCAAATTCCATAATTGCCCTGCAGGTATCCGGTTTCGACCTTCTAGCGACCTGGGTACTCAACACGTGATGTAATGTGCAAACGCCGTTGTGATTCCGTGGGTCGAGGACATCGTCCTATTTGGATCGCGGACTCTTTTGGCAACTTGCTCTCTTTCACCACACAGCACCACCGGCGCTACAACCCCACTTCGCTCCCACTTACAATATGGTTGGTCTGACAACGCCAACCCTTGACGGTCTCAAGATGGCATTGCCCCATGAGCTAGGGCTGCAAGCGTACTAACCTTGATGATAGGATGCTCCGCAGGTCAAACGAGAACGCGACGGAAGCTTCCCAGCGGTGTCCCCGCACTCCTGCGCAAGGCGTGTGATAGACGACCACGGAGAGAATAACAACGACAACAGCACCTTGTTACCCCGTTCCGCCAAGCGTATCAGGAAAGCAGCTACAACCAGCGCCAGCACAAGTGCTCCTAGCGGCATAGGCGAGGATGAGGATAGCAACGCTAGCGTAGCTGAGGTTGTGATCCCACCGCCGCCAGCCTCAGTGCTGGGCGAGATACATGCCATCAGTACCCGCCTCTCGGGTGCCACAGCGTCCACCGAGGCGAAGGCGTATGAGGAAATGTGTCGGCTGGGCGACTCGATCCGGAGCGGGTACATCGCAGCCGTCGACGCGCGTAAGCGGGCCAGCCAGGCGGCGCAGCTAGCATCTGAGAAGTATCGTACTGCTCCAAGGCCAAGCAAGAACCTGAAGCCACGCTGCGAGGCCTCGAAGACAGAACTGAGGAAGGGACAGGAACTCATAAGAGGGATTGAGGCCAAGCTTGGGGCCGGCAGTGCGGTTGAAAGTACCAAGGAAAAAGAGTTGCTGAGAGAAACCGTCGAGTTTCTGCGGACCACTGTGCTGCCAGACAAGGCAGCCAAGTTCAAGAGGCTCAGTGATCGTTTCGACCGAGCCTGCGGTAAGAGGCGTGACGCCAAACATAGAGCCAGCGCGGCCAGCCAGAGATACAGGGAAGCCAAAGCTAGGGAAGTCGGTTATGTGGCCGAACAGTCGCGAATTGATTCGTGCATGGCATGCCTGGAATCCCGCCCGCCTGCTCGGGTTGATCCTCCAGGCGGTGATAGGGCGACCAACCTGGGGAATCTCAAGGCTGTTGCCTTGGAAGTATTGAATTGGATTGAGGTGGGGGAGTATTATGAATGCGTTGACCTGAGTGTTTAAGCCGTACATACTACATAGCTCTGGTGGTTGGCGTGGTTGGCGGGAATAGACGTCCACCCCGGTCAACGCATCAGCTCTGTAGCCTCGAGAACCATAAAATCCTTATCAAGCAGGCTTCTCCACACATTCACTGCCTCTTCCACCGCCTCATCATCCTGTCCCTTTTTTCGGTTCTTCCCCCTCCCCGTCAATGTCCCTCTGCTCCCCACCACGATGACCCCCTTCCTGGCCCTCGTCAGGGCAACGTTGAGTCGTCTGAGATCCCTCAGGAACCCAATCTCCCCGTGCTCGTTGCACCTGACGCTGACGAAAACCACAATGTCTGCCTCACGGCCCTGGAACCCGTCGATACTCGAGACCTCGAGGTCGGTGGCCGAGTCTGCCGAACCAACGCTCGCAAGCAATCTCTTCGTGTGTTCGACCTGTTTTGTGTACGGGGTGAGCACGGCAATGGACTGTGGTTGAAGCTGGATGTTATCCTTTTCTGATTGCGTCTCCTTGTCCTGTCGACGTGATGATTTTTGAGTCTTTGGGTCGGATTTCGAGCCCTTGCTCGCATCCGGGACCAAGGCTTCAGTGGGTTTGGGGCCGGAGCAGAGCATATCGCATATTCGATGACACACATCCGCCTGGCCCTTGTTCAACTTGGACTTAAGGCCCATCTCCTCGATTGTAGTACACTCGACAAACACCATACGTCCAGCTGGACCTCTGTTCGCACTGGTGCTCGCTCCAGCTTTCCGAGGCCAGGGAAACAATGACTCGCGTAGTGGCCTTTCGTCGCTGGTAATTCCCGTCTGGAGTTTGCCCCCGTAGAACTCCCTCGATATGGCGTGACAGATGGAAGGATGCATGCGGTACTGCGTGTCGAGCATGAGTCTCGCAATAGTATTGGGCTTCTCCCTCGCAACATCACCTTCAGCCTCATGCAACCGCTCAAACAACGAAACGTCGAAATCCAATAGTGCGGCATGCTGCTGTACTGTTGGTCTGAGCTGTACATGATCGCCCACCAGCACGGCTTTCCGACACCCCTTCGTCAGGGGAACTAGCGACTCGGGTTCCGTTTGCTGCGACGCCTCGTCGATGATGACCACGTCGAAATCTTGCTGCGACCGAAGCAAGCCGAGCCCTGCGCCGATGCAGGTGGTGAACACGATCCGGCACTTCTTGACACGCTGCTTCGCCTGCTTCATGGCCGCGTGGCTGGCATAGATCTCCTCGCCTACCATGGCGTCGCAAGTGTACTTTCTCAAGTCCTCCGAGACTTTCCTGACCTGTGATAGAGAGCACGTGTGACGTTAGCGTACTCGCTGACAGTGTATCCGTGTTTTGAGTCGTGAGGTCACTTGAATTCTATACTCACCTCGGTCGACACTCGAAGTGCCAGCGTCCGGTATTCATGTCCAGCCTGGGCCATGTATCTTCTCATGATATTATCCACTGCGTTGTGGGTCGGGGCGGTGACCAGAATTCTGCTCTCCTTGGACATTTGCAGGGCTTGGATGATTTCTACGACTGTCTGGGTCTTGCCCGTGCCAGGCGGTCCCCAAAGACATGTCAATGGGTACTCAATGGACGCGTCCACGGCTGCTCTTTGGCTCGGATTCAATTTTGATTTTGGCTCCCATGTCTTTGCCAAGGGGAACTCTTCATTTCCCACGTCAGGTGCCGAACAATCCGTTCTCACCCCCAGTATTTGATCAGCTATTCCGCATTGCGCTCTCCCCCCCAGTGCCACAGCACGAACCGCATCGAACATGGTCCTGGTCGTTGCAAAGGAGCCGCAATACTGAAGCTTCCACGAGCAATCCTTGAGAAACGGCGGCAGTGGATGAAAGCACTGGAACTTGGCTATGCCCTGCTGGGACTGGGTTACCAGGGCATCCATAAAGTAGTTTCGATCTAGAACAGTATTAGACGGAGGACTAGCGGTAACGAAGCGGACGTGAGACGAAGGCTCAGGTGTCCGCCAAGGCGCATCGATGCGAAAGTTCACCTCCACGACTGAGTACCCATCGTCAGTCGTTGAGACGAAACTCAGTTCGAGAAGTTCCTCCCTGGGACTCTGTTTTTCTTGCTCCTCTTGTACCTCTCCGATGTGATTTAGCGAGATTGCAATCATGTTTTGGGCAAAGTGATGTATCGTGGCATCGTCATAGTGAGACAGCAGACGGGAGCTCTCGCTCTCAAGGGACTCGAGGAGAATGTCCATGGCAATGTCGGGCGAGGAAACAGTTAAGGCTACCAGCTCAACAAGGCCGGCAAACCCAGTCGCGGGAAGTGAGGCGACCTGCGACAGTGCTCGCCGGAATGGGGCCGCAATTAGCGCTCCAGCAGCATTTATCGACAGTATATGGGCGCGTAGGACATCAACTCCGCGGGTTTCGAGCGCCAAAACCACGTCGCCAGGAAGCTCGGCCCGGTTTTCAAGCCGCGAGAACACAACCGACAGGAAGGGAGCTTGATCGAGAAAGCTCACCATGGTATGTATCACGACACTCGATTCGAGGAAGGCAGGGTCCTCCTCGCCGATGGTGGCAATGAGGTACTCGTAGCTTCGAAGAAGCATTCCCCTCTGACCCTTCTCCCAAAGCCACTTAAAACATTCTGTTAGCTCGAGTGCCGTCGCCATCTCACCCAGGGGTGCCAAATTCTCCATTTTCGCAATTTGAACAATGTGACTTGGTTCTACAGCCCAATCCACACCAGAGAGTGTAGGGAGAGAGTACTCCTTGGCTTTCTGGTCGAACAACGGTAACACCTCGTCCGTATCGATATATTCAAGCCAGAGGTCCAGGTTCTGCATCGATTTGGTGTCTCGGTTGCTAATCACATATATCTCCTAGTATCTCAACCGGTTAGCTAAGCCATATGGATCGAACTGAGTGGAATTTACTGTGTCGAAGGGGACGCTCACGGCCGCTGTTATTCCACTCCGTTGGACCCGCCCGATATGGGTCTGAAGGCCCCGGCTGAACTTGTCGAGGGCTATGCTAGCCCGGAAGTCAAAGTTTTGCCCGGTGTCGAGGGTGACCTGTCGCGCTCTTCTCCAATCACCTCTCCTTGGAACACTTCGGTAATTGCTGTCGTCGGACGGGCCTCGTATGATACGTACCCACGTGTTTCGCCTCTCACCCTCGAAGAGATCTAATACATTCTCATCGCAGTGTAGGCGGTAGTTCTTCTTGGTAGAGCGCGAGAACAGTCCCGCCGTTTCCTCGCCCTGGGAGTGAGGAAATGCGAGGAGCCGGACCGTGTCGTCCACGAGAACATCTTGCGACCGCTCAACTTTGCAGGGAACGTAAATGGCAACTGTGAGTCTCTCATCTGGGCGGAAGACAAGCAGCGTTTTGTGGAAGGTCTCCATTGTTCTCGCGGCTGAATCCAAGAATGTTGCCAGACGGTGCTGGCCGGAAGAAGTGTCGAAAACGCGCTTCCACTTGATTCCCGGATGATTAAGACGAAACTTTACCAGCTCTGCTTCGCTCACGAGGTTGGAGCTGCACAGTGCGTTCGAGATAAAGGACAGGCTGTCGGCGGGGATATGAGGAAGCTGGCTGAGAGCCCAGGCCTTCTCCTCCGCCGTGAGAACATTGAAATCGAAGAAGTCGAGGTAGTCCTCCAACAGGACCCCATTTTTGCGGCACCATAAAGCTGTCAGCTTTATCAGCTCGAACTCTGACATGGGAAGACCGTCGCGGCTTAGCAAGAGCTCCATCGCATCCATATCATACACTTCAGGACTAGCTCCAATTCTCTGTCCTTTATGTATTCCTTTCCTAGCTTCTTCGTGCAAATCGTCCAATATAAACTTCGGCGTGTCTTTGTTTGGACGTGGCGGATTCTGAAGCTTCTGGGGTACTTTAATTTGATTACCATCAACGCACTGAGAGAACAACCGGTTGAGCTCCTGGCACTCTGGGCTCATCGGCCCCTTTACCCTTGCCCAGTCCAAATAGAGGTTTTTCACCTTCCCTAGCGATACATTGTTGTATTTTGCAAAGTAAACCAAGCGGTCGTCGTCTGTGATTAGTTTGAACTTGATAGGCTCTCGAGCTCCAGGATAATGTGCCGGTTGGGACAGAAGGGATGGGATGATATCTGTATCCCATGATACGAAAACTGATGGAAAATATTTCATTAGCAATTTATTTCACACACGGTGCGTCAAATGGAGCAAGGAAGAGCAGCATACATGTATCCCCATCCAGATCCCCTCCAGACATCATGTCGGCAGCTGGCCTTCTTCCAATCGCCGGGAACACAATGCAGTCCACCATGTGGGTAAGCTCTGGTCGTTCGACAACTTTGAACTTTTGTAAGTCGCCAGGGTGTAGACAGGGGTTTCGAGTTACGATGACTTCTGTATTCTTTAGGGCATAGGGCTGTCCGTCCCCATCCATGGTTATTTTGACAGCACACTGACCCTCCTTCAAAACTCCCCATGCATCGCACACTCCAAAAAGTAGCCTTGACTTTGGGATCAAGATGCGGCACTTTTGCTCGTCCCTCTTGTTGAGCATCTTGGCATACTCTGCATTAACGAGCTTTTGTATCCTGGGGCGCACCGACTCAAGGGACTCCATCATTACCTTCTCAGCGAGATCAGGCATGTTGATGTAGCACAAGAACCGAAATGCCGTTCGAGGGTCGGATCCAGCTTCAGAAAGAAAGTGCAAGTGTTCCACTTGTTTCTTGAGAAACACCGGTCGTGCAATCCCGAGTGCATCCAAAAGGACTATCACCTCGTCGTTGAGATATCCAAAAGTATATGGCTTAGAGAGATATTGTTAGTTCTCAAATTCAGCGAGGGGACACCAAGGGGTTCATTTGCAAGCCGCATCACCTTTGAATATTCAACAACTGAGAAGGACAAGTCATCGCCACCATTGAACTTCTTCATGGATTTTCTCATCTTCAGCAACGTCGGTCCAGCACTTTTCATGGCCGGATCGAGTGTCACGACACCCTTGTATCCCCGATACCGGATCTGGAAGACGGAGGGTGTGTAACGGACGTTCCGGAACATGATGTTCACTTTTCGAGCGAGCTCCTTGGCCAGCCGTGGGGAAACAAGGCCGCATCCATCGGTGAAGACGTAGTCGGGGGTCTCGATGTCGGGAATGTCCAGGCATCGTTCGGGATCCACCGTCATAGCTGCTCGCGCGACTGAGAAAAGGAGGCCGATTCGCTTGGCCTTCTTTCCAACGGTCTTCATCTTTCCAAACTCGCCTAGTGCTTCCACCTTCCGCGATATCTCCTCCTTAGATGCCGCAAAGAGGAAACACGTTCTTGACTTGAGCTGACTATTGCTGTGGCCGTAGAAATTGTAGTGGACACCATTGATGAAAATTCCCTTGCGGAGTAGCTTGATGGAGTAGTCCGTGCATTCCCTTGGAGTCGCAGGCTGTGTTGGAAATTCGGACTTATCTGCAGCGGAGCTGGAACGAGGTGCGCGAAAGTCGGCGAAGGATATGTGAACAAACTGATGGAGGGGGTCGCCACTGATGGCTCTATTCTTCTCGATGTGTTGGAGCCGGAGAGCCATCTGGTGTTTCCCATTTTTGGTGGCCAAGCTGATGGCCTTGACGAGCTCATGTCTGTCACAGTCAGCGTCACTGGGCAGATACGGGATGTTGAACTTCCATTCATCATCCTCCAAGCTGACCACCCGCTGTAAAGTATGGGCGAAAGACCTGACGTTGTCAGTTTTGGCAGGCATGTCGAAGTTCTAGGCCGAGACAAGCTTGCATCATTGTGTCCGGCCGTGTCTTTTGAGTTTGTTTGGCAGGGACAAAGGACAGGAAGGTGTGTCGGCGCCTTCACATGGGATGGGTGTCGCTTCCCCGCTTCTGCACCTACGACTTTGAGGCCCCTAGTACGTGTGGATACTACTCGCACTGTGCGATTGTACGGTCACACAACAACGTCACTTTCCAGAAAGTCCCGCGGTCCGTCCCACTTTAGAAGCTGCTAAACGCTAGGGGCGGAATGTTTGCGCTAGCAATTGTTATAGTCCTGGAAGGCACGAAGAACACTCCTGGCTGGGGATTGAACGTCTCAACCGGAACCATGACTTCCCAATCCGACAAGACACCGAACATCTACATAATAGGAGCGCAGTGCACGGGAAAGACCACTCTCGTCAATACACTCGCAGCTCATTTTCAGCAAGACGCCTGCCCTCAGCAACCTTGTGCCAATAAAGAACAACCGAGCCTGACCCAGCCACCAAAAATTGTCAAGGAAGTCGCACGCAGCGTCCTCGTTAAGCACAACTTCACCGCCCACGACATCACGTCCTCCGCCACTCGGTGCCTAGAGCTTCAAACATTGATCTTGCTAGCACAGTGGAGAGCCGAGGACGCCGCAACCAGGAAGCATCCTGCTGGATGGTTCATCTCGGATAGGTCTGGGGCAGACCCCATGGTGTATGCTCAGAAACACGTGGGCGAGGCCGGGATGAACTCGCTTGCTGCCACTCAAGAATGGCAAGAATTGAGGGAACGCATGTCGAAGTCTGTCATCATTGTCTGCGAAGCCGGGGCAGATTGGCTGTTGGATGATGGAGTGAGATTGATGCCGAAGGACAAGCAAGACTGGGTGGGCCTCAATGATGGATTCCGAGCTCTTCTGGAAGCCCAGGGAATTTCCCACGATATTCTTCCCCACACCATGACTGACATCGGGAAGCGAGTGGACTTCGTCCTTTCCAGGTGGCGAACGCACATACGGAAGGCTGGAAAGGGGGCGATGGAAAGCACAGCCGGGTCAGCGCAGTAAACACCGGAACGAGCAAGTTGACAATAAAATGCAAAGCCCAAGAGGCCCTTTCTTTCTCGAGATGTATCTGATGAGGAATGCTGTTTCCGTCTCGTGTCTTCATCCTTTTCTATCGCAATCTCCAGGCCGGAAAACACCAACTACAATAGGGTGGTGCGAGAGAACAGCAGAAGGCCCGCAGCTTCAGTCTGTTTTGTGTGCATCTACCCACGAGTTCGTTCGTTTTACAGCATCGCTTCGAGATGAACTCGAGCACCATTCCACCGTCATCGCCGACGAAACTCCTTGTCTTAGCACCATCCCAGATTCTTGCCCCGACGTTATTCTCCCGACAGGTGCCTCTCACTCCGTTAGGAAGGCATCTCGACGCCTGTATGCCACCCACGCCAGAGAAGTTTATTGTCTTCGAATCATAGCAACTGATTTGCTTTGTATCTAGTCTCTTTCTCCCTGTGGTCGTCGCCATTCTCCAGTACCCCTAATGTCCGAGAGGCCTTGCCTGATCATGGATCCAGGAGAGGTTAGTTTCTCTTTCCAGTAGTTGAGCATTGGGCAATCCATTGCAGCACTCTGTTATGAGTATGTCAAATTCAAGCTGACTGTCAACATACTGTCGGGGAGGGCATCGCCGCACGAGATCGAGTCCAGCTGCATGCTGCCAGGAGACCCCATCCCGGATTCGTGCCTCAGGACAACACCAAAGATCCTGCTCTGGCTCTCCCACGCCGACCCAAAACAAGTGTCACTGCGCGCGAGACACGGCAAATCCGCTAAATATGGCGCCGAGACGCAACCCACTAGCAGTAACACCACTACCCTCAAGTGTTACCGTCAGATCTCGCCGAACGCCAGAGCCTCCATCTTCGGAATCAATCTACACAACATGTGACGGTTGGCTGTCACCCGCATCGCCTTCCCCATCGCCGAGGCCTACGGGACGTCTCGGTGGTAGCAGATGTCAGGTGGTACCACGTGAAGCAAGAGGGTCCTGGCTTAAACGACCGCCGGTGAGGCCTGCACAGGTACCACTGTGTAACACGTCGAACGTCTTTACCCACTCAAGCGATCCCCAAGACCTGGGCGTTGGGAGCTCTGTTATTAAGTCAAGCACTCGGCAGTTGAGGCCGCGAATCCCCGTCCTACGACAAGCCCCTCGAAGACCCATCACTCGTCAGGACCGTTAGAAATTTATGGCGGTTGAGGGTCGAATAAGTACAGTTTACTTGGCTACGGCTGAAGTTTTTCGCCATTGCTTGTCTTACTACCTGGCACGGCTTTGTACCTTTTAGTACCCTAGCATGGCGAATATCGTATAGTAATAAACACTGTCATCTTGACCAGAAAACCACATAGTACATACTTCTGTTCCACGTTCCGTTTTTCTTCCTCCTAGCTTCATTCACTCTCTATGTATATAATCCTTCTCTTCGTGAAACAAGACGATAGCTCGTGCCTCTATCTTTACCACCATTGAAGGTCTGTTGCTTTCAGTCGAGCAAGTGGCTAACAAACCCGCCGAGCTGCACGCAACTGTGACAGAAGACGGTACGCAGGTGGTGGGCAGCATTCCCTCCTTCTGCTGGGGCGACCCTCACCAAAACTGTGTTATCAACCTCGATAAACAGTAGAGTACTAACCGAGATAGCAGCAGCTGGGAGATGACCACGCAGATCTGTGAGGACAACTAGCGCATCAAGTGGCCAGATGCATCAGAGTTCATCAACGAGCACGCAGCCGACACGGATGACTGTGAGAGGCTCTGGAGCTACTTCCACCAGCAGGGGTAAATCATCACGGAGCCACTGAAGTTTCTTAAGGACACGCTAAAGACCTGCATAGATGCTAGCTTTTATCTTTGACGCGTGCGGTTTGGCGATATTTCTCTACGGCGACGTGACATTAGCGGAGAACGGGAGCTTGGACTTAGGGAATGCGGATGTTGCGGAAATCGGGATAAGATTGTAAGGGTATAACGCGTATCCGGGTGACAACAAACATCATGTAGTTCAAACATATTGCGCCTAATACAATCCTCGATAGGTAGTATGCCAATATTTTACAAGCTACCTCTCGCCAAAGACCTAAATGCCAGCACTTGTCACTGTATGCCGAAGCCAATGTGGGTGTGCGCATTTGTTCTCCCGACAAATACGGCACTGCGGGTTCTGGCGTTTGACGAGATTCAAACGCGGAGCTGAGAGTATTGCAAACCATCATCGAGCACAAACACTGCCCTCTTTTTGCGCAAACGAATTTCTACTCTCGACTACATAAAGTTCACTTTCACTGGCCTCAAGTGCCATCCATATCCCTAGAGCACTCCTTCACCTCACACCACTTCACTTTCAACTTCATCCTCCCCCCAAACTCCAGCCATCCGGTCTTTGCAATGGCAGCAGCCGTGGCTCTCCAGTCCAAGGTCCACCGTGATCTTTTGGACGTTATTGATCGACTCCGTTCCATGGGGACCAATCGCTATGTCGACCTCCCCGAAATCATCGTCTGCGGCGACCAGTCTTCCGGCAAGAGCTCCGTTCTCGAGGCTATCTCCGGCATGTCCTTTCCAACCAAGGACAACCTCTGCACCCGCTTCGCGACCGAGCTGGTTCTCCGCCGAGATGCTAACCGGGAGATCAAAGTTTCTATCCACCCCGGCAACGGCAGATCGCTAGACGAGGCGGAGCGCCTTTCCCTGTTTCGCCGTGAGCTGCAATTCCAAGATCTAGACCTGGGGGGAGTTATTGAAGATGCGAAAACGGCCATGGGACTCTCCGATAACAAGGTGTTCAGTACCGATATTCTTCGCGTCGAGCTTTGCGGTCCGACCCAGCCGCACCTCACCATGGTTGATCTCCCCGGGCTCTTCCGTGCCGGGAGCAAGGGACAATCGGTCAACGACGCCAAGACGGTCAGGGACATGGTCTGCGGGTACATGAAAAGACCTCGTAGCATCATCCTCGCTGTCGTTTCAGCCAAAAGTGACTTCAACCTCCAGGACGTCACCGAGCTGGCTCGCGAGCTTGATCCTACGAGAACGCGAACCCTGGGCCTCATCACCAAACCCGATACTCTGGATTCCGGGTCTGAGAGCGAGGCCCTATACCTCAAGCTGGCACAAAACACCGATGTGGTATTCCGCCTCGGCTGGCATGTCCTCAAGAACCGGGACTACAAGATGAGGGATTCTTCATCCTCCGCACGAGACGAAGCAGAAGAGATGTTCTTTGCAGCTGGAGTATGGACGGGCATGAATGCATCCCACCTTGGAGTTGCGTCTCTGAGATACCGACTCAGCAATGTGCTGAAAGACCAGATTCTTCTTCAGCTGCCAAATCTCGTCCTCGACGTCGAGGCTGGAATCACGGACTGCAAAGCCCAGCTGGAGCGCCTTGGCGATGCCCGTGAAACCGTAGAGGAGCAACGCCGATACCTGCACAGTGTTAGCCAGCATTTCTCTTCCTTGAGTAAAGCGGCCGTGGATGGTATTTACATGGATGTGTTTTTCCACTGTTCGGCCGCAAAGGGTACGTACAGGAGGAGACTTCGAGCCGTCGTTCAAAATACCCTAACCAAGTTTGAGGCGGACCTACGACTGAAGGGCCACGCCCGAACCATTCTCGACGAGCCTTCGTCAGATCATGAAATTTCAGCCGGAGAAATCTCTCGATCAGACTACATCGAGGAAGTCAATACCTTGGCACGGAATAGTCGAGGCTGCGAGCTAGCCGGTACACCAAACCCGCTCATCATCAACGAACTTTTCACCCACCAATGCCAGCCATGGAGGGAGATTGCTACGAATGCAAAGAACACCATACTTACGGCAGTTGATCGAGCAGTGGAAGACATCCTTCAACACGTCACGGCAGACAAGACGGTTGAAGGAGTGGCGCGTATTTGCCGAGTTGCTATTGACGCGCTGGGAAGGGACCTCGATCACAAGGTCAGCGAGCTCCTCGATCCTCACTACAATACCCACCCTATTACCTACAACCGCTACCTCACAGACAAGGTACAGAAGATTCAGTCAGACAGGCGACGAAAAGCCACTGAGACAGCCGTTAGAGACTACTTCAACTTACAAACCGGCAACATAAACTCTGCATGCAATGCACAAGTTGTTCTGAAAGCTCTCATCGATCGTATCGACAGGCGAGCGGAAGTCAACATGGAACGCTACGCTAGCGACCTCGCTATCGACTACATGCAGGCATACTATAAGGTGAGTGTCAACAGATTGGTCCCAGCTACTCTAGACAGAAATCCCCACCGTTACCTCTCTAACAATTACTAACGCAGCATCACAGGTGGCCATCAAAAGATTCGTCGACGATTTTAGCGTTCTGGCCATCGAGCGCTGTCTTATCAGCAAGGTGCCGGCCCTGTTCGGCCTCGAGACGGTGTACAATCTCAGCGAATCCGACGTGTCGCGACTCGCAGGAGAGAGCGAGGAGGCCAGTGCCGAACGCCAGGAGTACACCCAGAAACTGGCCGTCCTGGAGTCTACCTTGAGCGACCTCAGACGAGTCGACATATAGTCGTCCACCATTACTCTCGGTGAAAACTAGGTCTCGCACTGGGAAACATAGTACACGGTCTGGGCTTCGGGAACAAGAAGCCTCAGGGCTGCTACCAACAGGGGAAGAAAAGA
This sequence comes from Zalerion maritima, assembly GCA_022664585.2. Taxonomy (NCBI): domain Eukaryota; kingdom Fungi; phylum Ascomycota; class Sordariomycetes; order Lulworthiales; family Lulworthiaceae; genus Zalerion; species Zalerion maritima. The sequence goes on along the minus strand of JAKWBI020000259.1, from coordinate 16,617 downwards.
CTGATAAGTTGGTGGTTATACTATCAGGGGAAGAAGAATCTGAGTCTCGATGAGGAAACATCATGCTGCTTACTAGAGTTGCTTATTCAAGACTAGCTCAAGTACATCAACTTGAAATGAAATACCCCTAAAATAGATTAACCAACGGCATGTTGAGAACCCCGTTCAATGCTCGTGAGGATTTAGTCTTGTTGGGTACTACGTATTTTCTATCCATGCGCACTCAAAGTATGAACTGCCGCAGCAGAAATTCCCACCATGCCTCCCCACTCAAGTAGTTGGGTACCTAAGGTAGACATCGTAGCTAATAATCGTACTGGTGGAGAAAAGATACTTAGGGAGATAGAGCTCAAGATGAGAAAACACGAGCCTATACACATATACATCGGGACATAGAATCACAGCCACCCACAGAATATAAATTCCGGCGACCTTCCTACTTCTCCACGTAATGCCAGTAATATGTATATTTATAAAAACTGTTAGCTTTGCTCTAACTTTTTGATATACCACTAGTTTCTTAGTTTGCAACAATTCGTAGTCCAGCCTCACGCCTCGTTCATTCATTCAACAAAGCATCACGGGCAGGATCATCGTACGCTACCGTGGCATCCTCAGCGCTGTCCGGTTGAACCGCACAACCTCCACACTATCCGACGTCTAGAGGAACAGGAACTGATTCCCCACGTCCTCCCCCAGCTTGGTATTCAAAAACGTATCGTTGTACACCTCGTGTGAGTCCCACACGATTAGGCGCGGCGCATAGGGGACGTCCGCACGTCGACAACTTTCGCGTCGGGCGCATCACGCGCGGCGAGCTCTTCGACCTCCGCGTCATGGAGAACGCCCGGCGGACGACGGCGCCGGGTCGAGGCATTCGCAAAATGTCGCTGAACACGACGCCGAGAGACAGGGCCCGCTCCGTCGTCAACCCGTCGCATGTACTAGGCTACGACCAGAAGAGGCGGATCGAGGACGAGTCGTCGTTTGAGAACGTGGTGATCGGCGGCATGGAAAAGACGGCTTCCTGCCGCTTTTTGCTAATGAGCACGTAAAGAGGTTGACTTTCAAATGGACGGTGTGAGTCTAGACGGATGGAAACTTGGGGGAGTGCGTGACTAAGCGCCCCAGGACGTTCTGCTCCGATGCGCAAAACGCTCTTGCGCTCTGCGCCTTGGCGGGGGAACAGCAAGCTCGGGCCATATATGAGTCCAACCGTTGCAAGGAGGCCTTCGGTACTGCGCTAGCTCCCGCAGCCGCATCGCTTAATCGCCGCGTAGCCAATAGCAGTCTCATGATAGAATAACTGCATACGATATGAGGGCAAGCCACCACATGTCGCAGAGTAATTTCAAAACTTGCAAATGTGGATTGTCAATTGCAAGGGATTCATGCGGGTTGCAGCGGTTCGGTTGATGCGTAAATGGTCTTCTTGCACTCTTTCTGACATACTATGTAATAGATCTCGATACTGCTATATGTCTTGTTGGTACATTAAGGAGATAGATACATACATACCCCACTTCCGTTAGTCGTACCTGCCTGCCTCCGCGCCACCACGCCCTGTAGGGCCCCTGCAAACACCCCACCAAGATGCATCGTCGGGCAGGAACTTGTGTCATCATGTCTTTCTAGCTAGCAAGTTCCATCCGTCGAAACCCTGTCTCTGTGTACGATATATTGCGTTTGCGTATGACACATGACAGGCAGAAACAGGCACCAACTTATTGGGGATATATGTACATACGCACGCAGGCATGTCAAGCCTATCACGCGAGTGGGGAGAGAATCATGACATCAACATGTCCGTCAGGGTCATCCTATACTAGAGGCTCTTGCCCGTTTAACAAGCCTTTGGAGCAGGATGGGAGGCAGCAAGTAGCTGTTCGTGGTTCGACTGGCAGAACAGGCCCACCCATGTCCGTCCAATGAGGCCAACTGAGACACAGAAACCGCATTGCATCTAGAACTGGTATCAATCATCAAGCAGGAGTATATATGTGCAACCCATCCCCGCCATTCAACTCTAGATATTTGTCTCTTCCATTCATTCATCAAATCATCATACGCCGCACACCCACAGGAATTCCAGACAGCTGCACAACGCGCATCGCCAAGCACAGTATCTTCCAAGTTTTATCTCAACCAGCAGACACTAGACACAACAGACATTCATTCCGTCCATCGCCGCACTAACCAAGCGCCCGACATCACTAGAAATACCGTAATCATGGTCCGCCTCGCCACATCTGGAGGCCAGCACATTTGCGGCTTCTACTACTGTCTCCCCCCCACATCCCAATGGCAGACTCCGCCCCGTAAATACCTTCCCCAGGTCAAACTCGAGGCACACGCCACCATCTTCTCCTCCATAGCACGAACAACACTGAGGCAAACATTTGTCAACCCGGACCGGGAGAAGCCCATCCCCGAGCTCAGATACACATTCCCCCTGTACGACGGCGTCAGCGTCGTCGGCTTCACTTGCACCGTAGGCGGCCGAGTCATCAAGGGCGTCGTCAAGGAGCGGGAGCAGGCAAGAAAGACGTACCAGGACGCCGTGAACAAGGGAGAGACGGCAGCCCTGCTCGAGCAGCTCCCCAAGGCCTCTGATGTTTTCACCACCACGGTCGGGAACATTCCCGCGGGCGCTGAGATCCACGTCGAGCTGACATATCTCGGAGAGCTTAAGCACGACGCCGAGGTTGACGGTGTGCGATACACCATCCCCACGAGCATCGCCCCCAGGTATGGCAGCTATCCAGGAGAGATTGCGAGTGCCGATACCGCTCCGAGTTCCGGAATCAACATCACGGTCGACGCCCAGATGCCGACCGGTTCGGCCATTAAGAAGATGCAATCGCCCTCCCACAACATCACCCTCCATGTCGGAGTCACCTCCTCGGAGCCCGATGCTGACATGTGCCTCGAGAAAGGCCACCTCACGCTCATCGAGGGCACGGCCGAGCTTGAGAAGGACTTTGTAGTCCAGATCGTTGCCCAGAATGTCGGGGACCCCGTTGCTGTGGTGGAGGACCACCCAACAATCCCAAACCACAGGGCTCTCATGGCCACCCTCGTCCCAAAGTTCTCCCTGCCGCCGAGCAAGCCGGAAATTGTGTTCGTGTGCGACAGGTCGGGAAGCATGAGTGCTGACAACCGCATCCCGAGGGTCAAGTCGGCCCTTAACATCTTCCTCAAGTCTCTTCCCGTCGGTGTCAAGTTCAACATTTGCAGCTTTGGATCACGCCATTCTTTCCTGTGGGACCGATCTCAGTCGTACAGCCAACAAACACTGGAGGAGGCTACCAAGCACGTCGATACTTTTGGTGCCAACTTTGGCGGCACAGAAATGTTGCAACCCGTCAGTGAGACCTTCAAGCGACGCTACAAGGATATGGATCTCGAGGTATTTATTCTCACCGATGGCGAGATCTGGGGCCAAAATTCCCTTTTCGACCTCATCCGCGACGAGCTTAAGTTGTCTAAAGGTGCAACAAGGGTCTTCACACTCGGAATAGGAAAGGATGTCTCTCACGCCCTCGTCGAAGGTGCTGCTCGGGCCGGAGGGGGCTTCTCCCAGATAGTCACGGGTAAGGAAAAGATGGATGCTAAGATTGTTCGCATGTTGAAGGCGTCGTTAACCCCCCATGTCACCGACTATACGCTCGAGGTTAGATACAACAAGGATGGTACAGGGATGACAACTACTAGAAAGGATGAGAGCACCGGCGATGACTTCGAGCTCATTGAGAAGGTCCAGGACGCCTTGGTCATTGATGCCAAAGACTCGAGGACCTCCTCGCCGGTGTCCAAGGCGGCTTCTGGAATGGTAAAGAAAGCTATTTCCCTCTTCGATAAGAGCATCAACCTAGATGCATCCCCGGCCGAGAACAAGAATATCAAGAACAAGTACGACCACCTCCCAAAGGTTGACGAGCCGAAGATTCTGCAGGCACCCTTCGAAATCCCGGCGCTGTTCCCCTTCAGTAGGACGTCGGTCTACCTCCTCCTCTCACCTGATGCACCGAGCCAGTCCATCAAGTCGGTGAAGCTCCGAGGGAGCTGCCAACATGGGCCCCTTGAGCTAGATATCCCCGTTACGACCCTCGCCGAGAAGGGAGAAACGATCCACCAGCTCGCCGCCAAGAAGGCCGTTCAGGACCTCGAGGAAGGCCGCGGCTGGCTTACCGGGGCCAAGGACAAGTCTGGAAAGCTGCTCAAGATAAAGTACGACGGTCGCTTCTCCGACATGGTGGAGCGCGAGGCTGTCCGTCTTGGAGTAAAGTTCCAGGTTGGAGGGAAATGGTGCTCCTTTGTGGCTGTGGAAACAAAGGATGGTGAAGACGAAGTGATGCAAGACGATGCTGCCACGCTTGTAGAGACTGAGCCTGAGCCTGAACTACAGGCCCCGCAACCTGCTGGTGGGACAAGATACCGAAGGACAGGACAGGCCAGTCACGGTCTCAGCTTTAGGGCCGCCATGCCTCAGGCCCTAATGGCAAGGGGTGGTGGCGGCATTGCCTCTTTCCCTGCCAAATTGTTGGGCGAGGCAGCCGCGCCATCTAAGAGCCCCAAAGTGGAACGGCCCTCGACGTCTCTCAAGCCCATGGATTCTTGTATTGAGTATAGTGCTGCTCCTTCGAGTCCTCCAGCTGCTCCAGCTGCCCAAGCTTTTGGGGGTAAGTCTGCGCGTTTTCCCCCTCTCTCCCAGTCCAGTTGTGGCTATGTTGGCCCAACGACGCGTCCACTTGCAGCCAGAGCGCCGTCCCAGAGGTGGCAGCAAGTATCAAGTGCTAACATTGCTCCAGCTCGTTCGACTACCGCAATATCTCCACCGCCACGACGCCAGCTCGCGAGCAAGGCAGCACACAGCCCACGCGACCTGGGATCTATCAGTCTCGAAGCCGAAGTCGACAATGAGGATGCCGAAAGCGGTGAAGACTATAATGCTATGTGTCTTGGACCTGATGATGATTCTAACCACATTTCTACGGTTAAGCAGAAGAAGGGTTCTGGAACTTTGCTAGGAAGCCCGGCCACCACCCCGACACCTGCTGAAGCCATGAGCACTTTGGTCAGACTGCAGACGTTTGAAGGGTATTGGAAGTGCGAGGACGTCAAGCTGTGGGCTGTTCTTGGCATTAATGCTATGGAGGTCGAGGCAGTTCTGCCTAAGGAAAAGAACATAGATGACGACGTCGTGGCAACCACAGCCGCCATTGCATTCTTCAAGTCTAAGCTAGCAGACGAGAAGGATATCTGGGAGATGATTGTGGAGAAAGCAGAGGCCTGGGTAAGGAATAAGACTGGGACGGATCCCGATGGTCTCGTGGCGAAGGTTGTTGGGCTTTTCTGAGCGACTTTGGTGCGGGAGGATAGAACCCGAGGTTGAGACGGGGCTTTGGTGACTCGGGGATATAATGTCGAAGTTGACTACTATTATCTTCACTGTTGCGGATTGGAGTCTCGCTGTTCAACAGGAAGGCAGCGTCGGGTTTATTGTTTCGGGTCGAATAGCGCAACAGAAGGATAAATACCACAGCAGACATCTTGACCAATTCTAAAATTTGAACCAACCTACCTTTGACAATGAACGTAATACATTTACGCGAGTAGGCGTTTGGACATGTTTGTATGAAGCACGTCTCCAGGTGCCATGCCGGACGAAAGGAAACCATCTCCCTTAGATGTCCAGTGTTTCCTAGCATTGTAGTAATAAATAGTTGCATGAAATAAGACATGTACTAATGTAGTCGCATCCGCTAAACTAGTCGGTCTCACGTGATCCATGGAGCGTTAGTAGACGGACGGTAGACAGCCTAGGGAGATCTGGAGCCGGGATTACCGACATGGCGATAAGGAGGTGGGGAGGGGGCATTCGGATATGGCCGTGCGCAAAAAAAACCCATGGAGCCACAAGGGGTTTTGTATTATAAGGCCCCACTAGTTTAGCTGTGGGCCCCCCCACGGATCCCCACGGAAATTTTCAAGCCCATTATATTAATTTCCGAGTTTTTTAAAATTAGATATAGCAACCCATGAACCCGCCCCCATTGTACGAGCCTAACAGATATATTTTATCGACAGCTTGTTCATATTGCAAAGCGCAGTCACTCTTGTATTTATGTTGACGGGGAGAAGCTAGACAAATCCTCCCGCAAGCATTTGGTAGATTCCTTCGCTGATTACAGGTAGCTTAAATACTGGGAAGAAATAGTTTACGCTTTCCAAGCTTCGTCCTTCATCCCCAACATCTTCCTCAACCAAGCCCCGACCCGAAGCCAGAACCGCTGAAACTTCTGCGACGAAATACAGCACCCAAGGATGACCAGGATGGAGAATCCGAGGAGCAGGGTGATGCCGAAACAAATCCAAAGGTACGCCGAGAATACGGGCTGGGACGTACAGTCAGACAACCCGCCGTCCTAACCACTGCTACCGCTCGTAGCGCTGTCTTCGGGCCGCGCGGGGCGGAAGTGCAAGTCGACCCAGCCCGTTGGGAAACTGGAAGACGGGGATGGCGAATATGGTCTTGATGCGCGTTGGCGCAGCTGTGCTGGTCGGGCACATGGAAATGGACATGGTCTGTATTCCAGGGCCCGTTCAAGTCGGGGCGGAGCGGAGGGATCGTATCGTATCATATCATATCATATCATGCGATGGTGGAAGCGGGGAGGAAGACGGTAGCAACCCAGGCAAGGGCAGCGCTGGCTGCTCCTCGCATCCGTGCTTACTGCTTGATCTCGCAACTGTGAGCCCCACCGCCATGTCAACAAGCGTGCAAAGGGGAAAGAGATCGGGTGCCCCGGCCGGTAGTCCCGGGACGTGGGGTGGGTAGATGCAGTATTAGCTATGATAGTCAACTATTCAATGGCACGACGACCGATCGGCACTTGCCAACTCTGCGTGTGCAGCGATAGAGACTAGTATATTCATAGTTTTGGCCCACAGGTACATTCGAGCTTCCTACATATTTCGGATAAGTGAGTCCAGATCCTGCCCGGTGGTAAGATGCGACAAGGCCCGCAGGGACCTTGTCACTCGTTCGCCTCACCATGCTCTGTTTCAATTATCTTCGTTCTTTCGTACTTCCGATGCCAATATTGCACGACTTTCTTGTAGTGTCTCGCGACGTAGAAATCTTCTCCCTGCAATACAATTAAGTATCGGATTGCTTCCTCCAACAGTGCCACGGCTGTTGCATGCCACGTGCCCGGTACTCCTCTCTGGAAAACACATTGGTGCTCAAAAGCTAAGCTACTACACACTAGAGCCCGGCCTGACAAGCAGCAGCGCTTGTGACTGTCCAAATTTTGCAGCCGGGCCCCACATGAGAAGGCTTCCTCGTGGGCTCTCTTCCAGAGGATTAGATGATACCGGGTGTCACCCCTATCGGGCCGCCATGTATAAATCACTGGTATTAATATAGGTGGAAGAATGCTGCACCTGTTGTTCATCCTCTTGACGGCGAAAGGCATCACCGAAAGATAATACGACGCCCCGGGCAAGTCGAGCAATACGAGAGTAATGAGTGTCGTGGGGCTGCCGTCTCCAAATTTTGTTCTCAGGAGGGAGCTGACTTCTGTGAGAATGCATGATAAGGAGGCGTGGAATTCCTTTCTGTCTTGCCTGCAAGTGATGAGTGAATTCGAGAGTGCCGAGTGTATTTGTTTCGCTAGCGGCGAGTTTGGGAAGGCATCTGGCCTTGTCAAACTTGCGATGAGGAACGTGCTGGTGCCACTGAAGGCATACTGGAAAACCATGGCAATGAAGGCCAAAAGAAATGAAGCGTCCGTTTGATTCTGCTGGAAAACCTCCAATACCTCGGTCTGTTCCACAAGCAATTCTTGTGCGTAATATGCGGACATCGGGTCTTGGTTGCTCGTGGTTGGTTTCGCCCGAGATACCTGTTCCAGATGCATTGGCAACGGTTGATTAAGCTCTCTCCACTTGCGGTGAGTATTATCAAGAACCCAAACTTGTCGCATTGCGTTCGAGAACATGAAAGCCCGGGAAGAATCATCTGGTTCCTTCGGCATTTCCATGTCGCCTACAAGACGAACACATATCTTCATCAAGCTCTCGGACGGAGATGTTGCCGTGTGCTCCAGGGATCCAGGTAGCGTTCCACTCATCAAACACAGAAATGATTCAAGAGCATAATCGGCAGCGCAGGCTTGTCGTTGTCGATTCTTGCGAACTCGCCACTGCGTAATCTTGGACGTAGATCTGCGAACGGGGCTCCCGTTATTTATCTATGTAATCTGGTGGTAGGGCAACCGCCGAGGGAAACGTTCCATGCAGCTGATACGGCGGATGTGATTGGCCGGATCATCTACAGGCTTGGAGAACATGCAGAGACCGAAATCACACGCGGTGATTGGACATCGCTGGCGAGGATTGCGGCCGCTGCCGCACACCCATCTGTTGTTGTCTAGGACGTTCTCTCTAACGCGGGCTGTGAAGGTCGATGGGGGAGAGCAAGGTAGAGAATGGAAGATGCAGCAGTTCGTACGTGCCCTATGATGGTTTGCCAAGGAAACAAATGTTGATGGTCGTCCACCAGAAAAATCTAACTCAGCACCCAAGTGCCACGCCGTCCCTGATTGACATCACAGGAACCTTTACGTGGTCTCTCGTTTGGTATAGTATACAAGATATTCTAAAGCCCCGAGTTTAAAACACTAGCACAGCATAGAATGCATCCATATATGTACCAGTGTACGTCCTTGGACGCCTCATTATACCTCCGTGGAGATCATAACGTACAACCGAGGGGGCATTATCATAAGTCCTCTGAAGTATTGTACCCCCATGTAAGTATCTTTGTACGTCTACACAGAAATACCTACCACGTCCACCCCTAATATCCCATGCCTCGGCCTCTGGCCTTCTTCCACATGTCTCCACTCGTTTCCACGAGCTCGTCTTCCTCCTTCCGCTGCTGCTCGGTCCTGAACTCTCTCTCTCTCTCTGTCGATCGATCTCACCACGGCTCTCCCTTCACAGCAGCCTCTCCCCAACAGCAATAGTGCGTCGTGTCTCCAGCATCGCCCTCACGACTTCTTCATCTGTCTTTTTTCAGTTTGATGGATCTCCATACGACTTGACCATTTCTTCCCCTTCCTCTATTCCTCCTCTGTAGCTCTTCTAAAAATGCCATCAAGTGTTCATCTTCCCCAGCAACTCTAGTGGCCCACACCCACTCTTCTTCTCGCCGGCGATAATCCGATCCGCCATCTCGCTGAACAACTTGTCCGAGCACCCGCACGTGAGGCTGCACCACGCAAAGCACAGTCCAGCACGGGCGGCAATATCGTCTCTATCCGAGCAGGCTTGCCGGAACGATAATCTGTCCGTAGTGCAAGAGACAGCAGCATCGTGCTCAGACCCAGGGGTCAAGTGGGGTAAAAGCCTCGCATTTTCTGGATTTCTTGGGGGCTTAATACCATGGTTTTCGATCTAGTGCCTTCGTCACGAGGATTCTTGGGCCAAATAAGGGCCTAGCGACAACTAGTACATTCAAGGGGTCTGAGCGTCTATGTATGATCCTACTAACTATCTATCGCAAGCGTGACATCAGCTAAGAACTTCGAAACCCCGTAGGAAAAAGGGTTATTCTGTAGCAAATTATCACTATCACGCACTCTTTTGAATCTTTTGTACTTCAATCCTCATACCGATGAGAATATTTTGGTGATATTAGCAAAGACGCCCAACTTGTGCTGCCATCTGGTTTCTCGCTGTATCATCGTAGCAATGTGAACCACCTCGGCGGCAGACTTTATTGCAGTAGCAGCATCTCGGCACTTATCCAGGTCAAAGACCGTTTCCTTCCATATTCCCCGCCATTCTCTGGGCGAATATCTGATCCCCAGCAGCTTGCACGCGATCCCCCCTTTCCCAATCACCAACCTCAGCATACCACTGCCGCAACAGGCCCAGCTGCGACAGTGCGACATGTCCGTCCTGGGATTTTGGATAGTACCGTATCGCCTCCTCCAGCAATCCAGTAGCAACAGCGTGAAACGGGGATGGTCCGACCAAACACCTTCGTCTTTCCGCCACCGCCAAGAACTCGGACGCAACTCCCTTGTGCCATCTCAAGCTTTGAGGTCCAGCTGTGTCGGGAGCACGGTCCGCCAGGTGGGAGACTGCGCGGTGGAAGTTCCGCGCCATGTTGAGGAATAGCTTGGTATCGGCCGGTGATGCCGAGGGGCTCCAGCGATGCGCTTCCACTGCTGGGTACATGCTGCTCAGGATGTCGGGCGATAGCGTAGAGCTGTCCAACTTGTTCACCGACAGGAAGAACCGTGCGCCCTCGTGGCCTAGCCAGGACATCAAGGTCGTGGTGATGGGATGCAAGTCGCCCAGCGCTGATCGAATACATGTAGGTATCTCGGAGAGGAGGGAAAGCAGCTCTTCGTGGAAATGCTCGGCGTCGCCGCCGTTGTTGTCGTAGATGTCTTGAACCAGTGTTTTCGCACGCTTGACCGAAGGGCTGTGGCATATGACTTGGGATTGCTGCAGCAGGGTCTCGATGCACGACGCAGTCCGTAGCTTGGTGAACATGGCAATCAAGCCGAATGTAATGAGCGGGTCGTCCGTAGCGTCTGGTAGATCTGACAGCGCCGTGCGGGACGAGGACTCAGAATCAGGCGACCAATCAGAGCGAGAAGCGTCTTCTGAAGTCCCGGTGCGGTCCCGATCTGGCTTATCCAGTAGCTTGCGCGGTTGGTCTTGTAGATCTGCGTACAGATCCCACCACCACCAAGTCCGAAGGGCAGGTCTATGCTGGTAGTGCACCTGGATTTGCCACACAGTCTGAGTACACATGACTACAAGGCTAGAGCGGGAGGAATGGAGAGTCCGAGTGATCTTGGTGGCCACTTCTTGGCAGTAGCCGACAGGGGTGGCCGATCCGTCTTGGGTACCAGCCAACGAAGCTGCCGATTTTCGTCGTCGATTCTTCTCGACATTCCACCGTGTGAACTTGTGCTTCAGTTGGTTTGTTCTGTCTATTGTCAGCCCGAGTCACAGTCATCGGGTGGTTAGAGAAGGGAATATCTACTCACGTAACCCGTATCCCTTTCTTGGAGAGGTTGTCTTGCACATGTCTCAGCTTCATTCCATCCTTCAAATACCAGCACAAGATTGTTTCCTTCCATAGGTCAAGGTCCGAAGTGGAGGAGTAAGGCTGTGGGGTAATTTGACATTGCGCAGAAAAGACAACGCCATTAGCAGGGCCTCGGGCCGGTGCTGGGGCAATGGATCGCATGATGATTCGAGGAAAGAATTTGCTGAATGAGTGGTATGGTGTGTTGGAAATGGGAGCCTACTGCGACGGTTAGGTTTTATTTTGGAGAAATTGATTCACCGACTTATATATATACCTTCAGTTTGCAATAGCTCTCATATCTAGCGGCAAGGGAGGCACTTCCAGGATGTATGCCATTTCCCATCCTGATTGGTTCAGGCCAGATCAGGTGAGATGTTGGACATGCATGTCGCCCATGTTGCATGCATGTCGCCCTGGTTCGAAAGCGTAGAAAGTTGAATGCAGCACAAGCCGACGATGGTATTGGCGGAGCTGAAGGAGCGATGCGCGTGCCATTCATCATCCGAATTAACTTTGATTATTTCTTTTGGTCTGATCGCCCCCGTTCTCACCGGTTTCCTCGACCAATCCGATGGATGTGGCGCCTCTAGTGCACGCCGGGAACAGGGCAACTTGCAGGAACAAGGCAGCCAGGCAACCGAGACCTGGCACATACATCATGCACATTCCCTCCCTGTTCTACCCTGGATCGACATTCTAGCATGACAAGTAGCTCACGTGGCATGTCACATTGAGTAGCATCTTCTGTTGCTGACAGATAAGTTGAAGCGCGCTGATTGGATGATACTATCGCCAAGACACCTATCTAACAAGAGTATTATTATTAATCCATTTTTTCATTATAAACAACGTTACTCTTTACGCCCTGGACTGATAGCCTGGGTGGCATTTGGGTGCTATATATCTGTGATATTGTATTCCGTCATTGTCTCGAAGTATATATAAAGTTCAATATACAGAGGTGCGAAAGCCTCAACGGATTGAACCAGGCCCCGAAGGGGGAAATTGATTTATTCCACACCACCCGTTGGCATGTCTGGATGATAGCTAGTCGGACAATTGGTCTTCCTTCTGCGGGGTATATTCAGCCTTGTCTACCCCCGTCGTCAGCACGTACCATCTACCGCGAACCATACCTACAGAGTCCTGGATACATATGGAGTACAAGCAATAGCTAATTGGGACCCTGTGGGGGTGTTTCTGGGCTACGTTGACGTGAAGAAGGCAGACTGGCAATAACGGCCCTTTCCCTGAGCTATAGCGTCGTATCGCAATGCCTAGATATATCCTCCTAAGGGAGGAAACAGGGCACTGAGCATGGAAATGGTGCTTAGGGCTGGTCTGTGAACGATGATTCTTCCGTTAGCAATAGAAGGCAAAAATATCCCCCCCCCCCACCAGGCTTGGAATTTAGGGGGAGGAGAAATGTCTCAAGAGAGTGGGTGTTATGGGGAAAACTAGGGTACTTACGGTCAGAGCAAAAACGAGAGCCGGCGAGACACCATCTGCCGCAGTCCGCCTTCGAGCAGCGGGTACTACCTATGGCTTGGTTTTGTGTACGGCTTGTGTGATGAATGTCGTGTGAATGGATGACGAGTATTCCGGAGAGAGAGTTCTTGCTCAACGGAAATCTCAAGGTCTTGTATATTCCTTCTATACAGTCTCTTCGGTGCTCGGCGTCCTCAACTACTAGTCATCCATCCCTGGGAATTTCGACTTCACCAGAATTGTGGTCATTCTGAGGCCTTGACGTTTGTACAAAACTACTCGTTTGCGTGCTTGTCCCTGTCGAACGAATAAGCCTTCCAGTCAGCCACGGGGAGGTTTCAGCAAACGAGTGCTGCCAAGACCCGCCAGTTCGGTGCTGCGGCTTATTGAAGAGAGCCAGGAAGGAGCGGACCAAGAACCAAGGTGGGGAAAAGTCCCTTGCACGTGATGACTCATCGAGGCCCGCTCCGGCCCACCTTAACTTCCTGTTCCAAACATGTAGGAATGGAACGAGCCTTGAGGCATTCCCGAAAGCTCTTCGCCTCCGTTATCATAATCTGGACAGGCCAGGGCGGCCCGCACCCAAACTAAACAATGTGCGAGGTTGAAAGGGCTGCCATAGACTGACCATCGAAAGCCTTCTGAACTCCGTACGCCCTCCGCTTCCGTCCAAAAATTTTATTCTCCAATACGTTGAATGCCAATCAGACCGCCACGGCAAGCCTCACTTTCATCCATCCATTCCGTTCTACGTGATGGCAGCGACCATGGCCATCTCTCGGTACTTCGACTGCTCCGAATGCGGCGCGCCGAGCTCCAGGGCCCCGGGGGCGGGATGCGATATTTGCCAAAGGCATTTCTGCGCGAAGCATATGGGGGAAGACTCTCATGGGTGCAGCCAGGTATGTATTAACGATCGTCGCCTTTGCTGTATAGAAAGCCTTCCGGACATTAGTCCCCCTCATCTGCCATTTCGCCGCGACTGGTGGGGAGTGTCAGCCTAGTCGGTGTGGCGCGCTGGGTGCATTGTTTTGTTAAGTATGGGTGGTTAACTTGGAACACGGCGATGGTCCATACAAAGTACCCCAGCTGACCCGACAACTCAAAACTACTAGGACTACGACGACGCAACTTGGCGCGAGCTTGTCAAGGGAGAGGTTGACAGGCTGCGAGAGAGAGTAGACGATGGTGCACTGTGCAGACTTGCTTCTCGCCTGAACGGGGGGAAGGCTTGCAGCATTGAGCATCTGAATGCTGTTGGTCCCGGAGCGACGATGGGATGTGCGAATTATCATGCCAGGATTCGGTTTGAAACTGGCACGAAGACGGACACGGAGACTGCCACTTGGTTTGTCAGGTTCCCGAGGATCACGGGATTCGCCGTCGGGTTCCCCGAACGGTTGGCCGAGTTCTTGCTCAAGAGCGAGTTTGCCACCCTCAAGTTTCTGGCGACGAAGACGAGGGTGCCGGTGGCAGAGGTTTATTGGTGCGGTGTACCAGGCGAGAATACGGACGAGGGGGTCGGTGTGCCATTTCTTCTCATGGGGGAGATTCAAGGCAAAACATGGGATGGGGAGGCGGAGAAGAGCAGGGTGTTGGGGCAGTGGGGCGAGATCTTGACGGAGTTGTCGAGACATCCATTTGACAAGGGGGGATCCCTCATTTGTCCAAGCGGAGTCACCAGAGCAGAGGGTTCTGATGAACAAGAGGTGGGGAAGTTCGCAAGCGACAGGTTCGTGGTCATTGACCCCTACGGACCATGCTACACAGCAAAGGAGTACTACGAGCAGTGGTGCGAAGGGTATTTAGAGTTGATTGCGGATGGGCAGCTGTATCCTGGGTTCGAGGTGGATGCGTACTTGTTCTACAGGTTCTTGAAGGAGAAGGTTGGGAATATTCTCAAGGAGGAAGGTACAGCGGCGAAGAAGGAAGACTTCTTCCTGAAGCATGTTGATGATAAGGGGGATCATATCATGGTTGATGGGGGGTACAATATTGTCGGGGTGATAGACTGGCAGATGGCGCGGCTGGTTCCTAGACGAGAGGCGTTCGGGCCGTCGATTATCACGGCGAACATGGCGGATATGTATGACGGAAATGTAGGGAGGAGCGAGGGGGATGCTCGGTTGACCGGTGCTCTAAGGATGGCGGGAGAGGATGACTTGGCAGATTCCATGGCAGGAGATGATCTTGTGCGGAGGTTCGTTTGGGGACTAGCGTTGGAGACAAAGTGGAAGTACGCCAAGCCAATGGCCGAGGGACTGTTGGCGGCTCTTGGAGAGAAAAGGGGGTTTGATATTTGGAGGGGAGAGGCAATTGGGATGTGGAAAAACGATGAGAGGCTGGCATCACTGACGAAGGGAAGGGTATAGAAGGCGGCAAGGTTAGCCAGAATGCGATAAAGTTACACGGGACAAGAGGAGTAAATAGTCGACCCAATCTCCCGGTTTCTCTTCCCTCCTTTGCATATCTCAAGGAAGTGTGTGGAAAACGAGTCCCTGTTTAGCAGTTTAATGCAGCATCTCACCTACTCTACCCCAGATTTCGCTTCTTTCCGTCAATATTGCTGGGGGATAAATATCTATAGGCCATCTCCCACCTTTCTGGGAAGCGATCCTCTCTCTTGAATACCGCGCTGGCAATCACCTCCCCTATCTACATGCACCAGAGGTAATGTCGCTACTAGTTTCTCGCTAGCTCTAGGCAACCGTCGCAAGAATGAAAGCTCAAGTGCTTCCACAATCCGAACCCATACCTAAAGACCCAGTAGAAGCACTTATGCTCACGTAAGACCTTGGGGTAAGAAATGTCCATGTTGTCGACTGTTGCGTAGATGCGGCTCTGCATGGTGAACAGCTCTTAGTCTGTGTCGTTGTTGTCTGTCACAGGGAGATAATGTAAAAGTTAGCATTGGGAGATAAGGCCAATCTAAAAAGAGGGACTTTCCGCGCACCGCGCAGTGAGGGCAAAGTGGGAGTAAAAAGGATCTATTATAAATTAAAAAGAGAGATAATAATAAGAATATGAATATATAAAGGTAAGGGGAAAATGTATAAATATTTGAGGATAAGAAAGAGTAACGTATAGGTATGGAAATTTTGGCTTAGGCTTGAGTAAAAGTCCGCGGGTCCCATATTGTTTAAGCCTAGTTTGGTCGAAAAGAAGTCCTCGGCTTAATACTGAAGAGCTTAAGGAAAAGGGTTAGAATTACTGCTCGCGATAGCTGCTACCTTGTGCGCTTCTTTTAAGATCGGGTGTTATTTTACTGCTTCCGCGGACTCGGTAATACCTTCCCGGCTTTATAAAATACGGGAAATAATTATTAAAAAAAAAACGAAAAAACGAAAAGTGTATGAATAAAGATTTATTAATTTTGGGAGGCTTAATATACTAAAAGGGGACCAAGGGGATTGCCGTGGCACTTGGAAGGAGGGAACAGGTGACCGAGTTAAGATAATTTCCTTGAAATCCACGACCGTTAGTCACGCATGAGTCGTTCACAGTGCTATGAGATATAGACTGCCCAAGTAGGAGTTGCACATGATTGGTTCTGACACATGGTGAGCGACGCCCAGTCTTGCGCGCTACAGTCGCAAGCGCGCCCTGTAAAGGGGCCATCGCGAGCTATAGTCGCAAGTAAACGATTTGAAGGTCTCGCGAGCTATAATCGCAAGTGCTCCCTGTGAAGGGTATCGCGAGCTATAATCGCAAGTACACTATTTGAAGGGCTCGCGAGCTATAATCGCAAGTACACCCTGTGAAGAACATCGCGAGCTACAATCGCAAGTGCTCCCTGTGAAGGGTATCGCGAGCTATAATCGCAAGTACATTATTTAAAGGGCTCGCGAGGTATAATCGCAAGTACATTATTTGAAGGGCTCGCGAGCTATAATCGCAAGTACACCCGGTGAAGGGCATCGCGAGCTATAGTCGCAAGTACACTATTTGAAGGGCTCGCGAGCTATAATCGCAAGTACACCCTGTGAAGAACATCGCGAGCTACAATC